>JAEANM010004478.1:0-20761 GCA_017656035.1 Myanophis thanlyinensis
TATTTATTTATTTATTTATTTATTTATTTATTTATTTATTTATTTATTTATTTATTTATTTATTTATTTAGCTTATAGTGATGCTACCTTAGCTAAGAGACTACAACACTAATGCAGAGAAGTAGTTTGGCTGCCTGATAGCCCTATTTGATTCATGTTTGTGTGCTTTCTAAAGTGTGCCAGAGTGGTGAGCTAGCACTGTATCATAAAGAAAGACAAGCAGCAGCATCCCGGGCCCTCTTACTTCACCAAAGCCAAATGGGCATTGCAACCAAGAAGGTCCAGCACCATCAGAATTCTAACCATCTGTGCACCAGCTTGTTCTTCCCACTGAAGTGGTGCCTATTTATCTATTCATATATAACATGTTTTCAAATTGCTAGGTGGGCAGAAACTGAGGTAAGTGGGAACTCACCCACCACACACTGCTGGGACTCAAACTGCTAGAGTGAAGAAACATCTCCATTTCATTAAACCACTGAGCCACCACAACTTTTATGTTTGGTCTTATTCTCATTTTATTATCTTCATTGCTTTCAGCTTTTCATTAAGTTCAAGAGTTGATACAGAATGAGTCCAGCTGTACTCCATAGAATATCTTAAGCTTCAATAATAGCAGAAATACAACAAGTAAGACTATCTACAACCGATTTGGGATCACTTGAATGATCAGGCCTCTGGGCTGAACCACATCCACTGAGCTTTGGGAATCAAAAGTGAATTATCTACCACTCCTTCATCCAAGATAATCCTACATCAAATGTAATGGAACTGCAAGTCTCAGGCTCTATGGTGTTTGGATCAGCTGTACCACTGGCTGTTGGACATGAAATCCTGAGCCACTTGTGACTGAACAACCTCAGCAATGATTGAAATATCCTAGGACCAAAAATGTAGAACAATCTAATGCCATCCCCAAAATTACAACTTTTCCTTGCTATACTCTCATCTTAAAGGCTTGACTTCAATATTTTGGTTCAACATCTGGATCAAATGCACATTTTCAACGAACTTTCTCAATGTTAACACACACACAATTTTAGCTTTTACACATGCAAAATAGAGGGCAGTATGTTTTGTTTTTTTGCTTGCACTATAGAGAAATATCAAATACAAATTAAGTAATGTATTTTTCAGTATATAAAATGCACCAGAATATAAGATGCACCTAGATTTTGAAAGAGGAAAACAAGAAAAAGGGTTTTGGCCTCCATGCATCTTGTATTCCCTCTCCCCAGCCCCCAGAGGCACTTTGCAGGTCTTCAGAATCCTCTGCAAGGCTTATTTCACGCAAAATTGGCCTGTTTTTTGCCTGTTTTTTGGCAAAAACGAGCCACGCAGAGGTTTCTGGAGGCCTGCAAAATGCCTCTGGGAGCTGCGAAAAGGTAATACAAGATGCATGGGGGGGGGGGGAGGCCAAAAAATGCCCATTTTGGTGAAAACAGGACGTGCGGGGGAGGCTCGGGTGGTGTATAAGACACACCACCAATTTTCACCCTATTTTGGGGGAGTGCATCATATATGGAAAAACACGGTAACTTTTTCTAGTGAAAAATAACTACCAAGAACAGCATACAGACCAGCATAACTGACATCCATATTTCAGAGCCATTGTTTTCAATCCGATTGGTTCCTTTGGCAAAGAAGTACTGAAAGATAGTGGTAAAATAAAGAATTGCACACAGGCCTGACAATAGAGCATTTAAAATTCTATCAAAAACTAAAGAGATAAAATAATCAACACAAGAGCATGTGCTACGACAGGAAAGTTTGAATGTCTATTCACACAGAAGCTGCATGAGCAGAAAATATACTGTAAATTAACTGACATTTCATCTTGATTTGAATTAGGAGGATATTTATGTTGGTTGAAATGATGGCAGGGCTCATCGTGCACTGCAAGATTCAAAATACGAACCTGCTGATTTTGAGTTTTGACAGCCACCATTATTACTACCCACAATAGTATCTCTGCATTTGTCTTTTTCATGATAGTGTTTGAAGAGCTATAGCATACCTCAATTGTCTGATTAATTAACCCCAAGGGCCACCTATTAAACTTGGCAGGACTAATTATTTATTGCAGTATCTTTCCTCTGTCCCTACCAAAAAGATTCCTTCTGCTGAAGGTCAAATCCAATCTCTCATCCAGGCAAAGAGATTTAATGAGGCAGTAAGGGGAGTGGGGGGAATCTTGGTATATTCAGAAATAAAAGGACATTTGGCTAGGCTATTCATATTGTTCCTGACTGTTTCCAGCATTATTCAAGGAGGAGGCGTCACCTGCACTCAACAGCACAAGTTTCGACCACAATTGTGCAAGGGAACAAAACCACTTTCATTTCTTTTCTCATTTATTGCCTATGAAGCAGTATTGCTGCCTGAAGTTCTCGAAGTATTAATAGGACTGAATTAAACCTAGAACATTTCTTACAGAATGGGGAAAGGAAACATAGGAAGAATTTTAAAATGGTAGGGAAAATCTCATTGAGACACAAAGCAAGAATGGCTAATTTACTAATCCCCAAGGAAATTAAGAGAAGATGAGGTGTAACCCAGGTACCTTTATCACGGGGCACAGTCATCATAATTCCCCACCAGGGCCACAACATTATTTTAAGTGGGTTGCTTCAAGAACTTTGGGAAGTGTTCCAAGACAGACACTCTCATTTGCTGTTAATCAAATGAGATTTGAGTTAAATGGTTCAAATCTAAAGTGTTGCATTCCTATTGAATGTTCTGTGAAATACTCTGCATTAGGAAACTTGAAACAATATACTCTTAAGAACTTGAAAGTTCTGTCACAGCTTTTGTGTATGGCATACATCTTTGAGACATGTGACACATTTCTAGTGTTCACTTGAAACCCATTTCCAATTATATCATCCTTGAGGAATCTATTTATTGATTCCAGCAGCATATGCTTGCCGTAATTCCAAGAGATCCCAAGAGATTAAATTCCAAGAGATTAAAAAATAATGCAAATTTAATTCAATGTTTTCTAGGTTGAAATGAAATAATATATATATAATTAAAAAACATCCCAGAAAATATAAAGTTATGTTCACATTCCTGCTTCTGCTTTATCACCATTTGATGGATGGTTATTTGGCCAAATTATATCTGTGATGGTAATCCAGTAGATACAATGGATTAAATTATTAATCTGATTTTTTTTCAGACTGATCTTTTTATTATTAAAACAATTTTTTTTCTTCGCAAATGTTATTGCTGTTCCAAGATGGGAATAATCTTCAAGGGATCATGTAGAGAAATGTGCTATAGGAACATTTGTGACTCCTTGTCTCCTTTTCAGAATGGAGTTTTTCCAAATTCAACCTGCAGCATTTAGGCATATTAAATATATTTTTTTAAAAAACCATAGAATTTTATTTATACTTATTTAAATACTTTGTATTTGATTTATGCGCCCTCCCAAAGAGATGAACGGAAGAAGTGAGAAATATGGTACAAATTAAAAGCGATCACAACATTGTTCTGCTGACATATGGAATCAATCAACATCAGCCCTGAAGAAATAAAATGTAAGTCAATTGTTTCAACATTTGGGGGCATTGCTTTTGAGTGAAGAATGATGACTGAGAATAACCACAGGACTTTCTAATGTTGAAGCCCAGTTGGTACTAATCAATCCGATTATACTGCATGATCTTCTCACTGATCACGCAGGAAATAATAAAAGACAAACTTTCATCAAGACAACATATTTCAAGCATCACTTGTTGGAATTTTTCACTTGTTAAAAAATATTAAGGCAAGATTAGCTGGGGCTCAAATATACCAAAAGTCTTCCATGCAGCACTGACACTGTCTAAACTAATTCATATGAAGAGTTTTAATCCAGAATACAGACATATTCAGTCACTTACTATTGATTCATACATAGTATAAACTGCAGGTTTTGTTTTAAAATACATGTAAGGGCTCAGTTCTGTTCGCTGTAATTTACCAGCACTGATTATTGCCAATGCAGATTACAGGAACAATATTTTTATTTGTTCCATATGAGTTTCTTTTTTGATATTGTTAGGGATCTATTTCAGTGTCATTACCGTTCCATTCACCTTACTAAGCATGCTGGAAAAATATTATTTGTTACTCATTAGTATAGGTAAAAATGTCAATGCTACAATTGTTCTTATTTTAAGTAGGTTTTTTTTTTTCATTTTCAGATTATTTTTGCATTGGTCTGCTTCAAAAAGACCATAGAAATCAAAGATGTATATATTGTATATTAAAGCAGTTAAAAAGTCATAAATACAATAGATGTAAAATCCAAATCTGTTTATTGGAACTCTATTATTAGCAGTGCTAGATAGTTAAATACCTAATAGTAGTTGCAACTAATTTAGCAACCCATCAAGAGATCTGGTGATCTATCAGCTAAGAAAAGGCAAATAATTTTCTCCTCTGATCTTGCATGTCTTTGGGTTAAGAGAGATGCTGTTAGTTAATTTTGTCACGTCATGTAGAAAGGTCATTGCAATAGAATATATAAGATTGCTTCCATTTCTTTTAACTCTTGTCAGGGTCACACAAAACTGCTGGCTAAGTTATTAGTATGAAGGAGTCCGCTGTTTACAAACAAGAATTTTTGGTTAAATTCAGTACTGAAGGCCTGTTCTTTTTGTTCCAGCCAGGCTCTCTCTGGACCAGGTGAAATTTATGTGAAAATTACCATGGGAAATGTCCACTGTAGTTTGTACCCAGCACATTCCCAGTCAATCCACTTTCAGATAAAAGCAAGCAATTTGAGTAAATTGCTAAGCCAGCTAAAGTATTTAGCCTACTATTTCAACCCACAAAGCTATATGTAGGGCTCTGGTTAAATTACTCTGGTTTCTAATCTTGAATGGGAGTTAGATATACATGTCAACTAAAGCATCTATACTAAAAAAAATTGCATTTTTGGAAATGTACATGAAATTGCCTCAATGAGTTGTGATAGTAAGAAATTTGTGCACCATGGAGCAAACGACCAGCGAACCTTGGCTCTAAACATTTTCATGTCAGCTCAGACATGCCTATTTCCATTAATGGTTGTCAAAGTACAGAATGGCATTTGAAAGCATATGAACCCAGGCACTGATAACCCTTCATTGTTCATTCCAGGTCATTGAGGCATCAAAGGAAATACCCAGATATCTGAGTGCCCTAAATTGGTCATGCTATTAATTTTCCAGTGGTTAATGGTCCCTTGGAGAAAATGACTACTTTGGTTTTATTGTTATTGAGGCAAGGTTGCTCTTCTCTGCAATATTGGGCAATATAAACTGAACTGTGTTGTTTCTCCCTGCCTTGCTTGGATTCATAAACTAAACAGTCTCAGAGCTGCTTGTACTTGGATAGGAGACCATTAAGAAATGTATCCTAGACTGAGAAACTAAACAACCTGAAAGAGAGCAGTAACAAAAATTATATTGCCAGGTCCATGAAGCTACTTGTTTAGGGTGGCTTTGGGCTAGTATTTCTTAGCATAAAACTCACCTCACAGGGCTGTTGTTATGGGGAAAATAGGAGGAGGAAGGAGTATTATATGTTTCCTGCTTTGGGTTACTTATAAAGTAATAAAGACAGAATAAAAATCTAATAAATAACCTATTTATATTCTACAATGGTGAGAGAATGTGACAAAATTACGTAGAAATGTTTAAATTATATATTAATAAATTGTGCTGATGCTTAATTCATAGAAATTTTAATATGTACTGTCAAGATAAATATTTTAAAAGGTAGCATGATTGCTTCTACCTGGAATTTGTTTGCAAAATGTGTACTCAGAAATTGTAATTTTTGTTCATTTCTGCTTTTCTGTTCAGAAATAAATAATATCAGTGCTTAGTCCTTTCTTTGCTCCCTGAACTTAAGCTATGTTACCTCCTTGCCCATCACCCTCATTGTTTAGTCTGCTAGACTTGCCATAACAGAAGGACATCTTGAAGCTGAATTCTTCCAGTCCTCCCCTATCTTAACCACAATATGACCAATTATTTCCATATTTTAGAAAACATTTTGCCCATATAGTGTCCCATGTTATTAATTCAAATAGCAACACATCTTTACTGGAAAATGTAGAAGTTAATTTGTAACTACTGCTACTGCTCGATGATTTTCTTACTGGTTAATTTTTTTGCTTCATCAGACATCTGCTGTAGTATCTGAAATAATCCACGAAATTTAGGAATTAGTTGTGTGGCTTGGTGTATGTGAATGTTCATAATCATTTAAACAGATTTTCGTTGTCTTCCATAATGGGATATAGGTCACCTTGAATTTGTCTTGGGGCAACTGGGCTGCTGGCCTGTATTATTCATAAATCCAGATTGAGTAATCTTTTGATAGCCAGATTTCCTGTAGCAAGTAGCGCATCCTACTTTCTGTCTTCTGCCTGATGTTTTCACTTGACTAGAAACTTGTTTCTAAGTTCTTGGTCTCCTTACTACTCTTTTTTTTTCTGTTGACTATATTCATCCTACAGATTAACTCTAGTGTGTTCTAATACGTTCTGGCCTGGGATAGAAGACATAAATCACAGCACCCTATAATTCAGGGAGACTACACTGCAGTAGTTCTTTTACATCTGTAAACATGGAATTCACATTTTTCTGCATTTTTTGTATCCACTTATCAGTCTCATCCCAGACACTGTGAGGAACAAGTACATTTTGCTATTTATATTTGTGCCACATACTCCTATTCATGATTTATCTTCTTAAAGAATAAACAACAACTGATAATGTATCTTGCTAGCCTCTGATGGCTAAAAATGTTGGAAAGGGAATTGCAATCAAAGATTTCATTAGAAGAAAGCAATTTGCATTCTGGCGTCGCCATTAAAAATGTAGGAGGGCTGTACAAATCCTTCAAAAAGACGTGTGAGCCTGGAAAATGATTTTGCAGCTTGAGAATTTGGAAAAGAGATGCTCTATACTAGGGCTGTGGTTTGGATTTAAAAGGTTCATGAATGCACACACACCATACTCAACAGCAGCTCCTTAAACCAAACATGTCTTTTCTGAGCTCCCAATTCAGCTGTGGAGGGCAGAATGCATGATACTGGGGAAAAAGGCAGCCACTTTAAGGAGCTGTCGACAGGTGCTAGGTGAGCATCTCTCACTTCCTCAAAAGCACCATTTTCTTTATGAATCTAAGCATTGCACAGCCTTACTTTATGCACCCTCCCACACATTCTGAAAAACCTCTGTCATATAATTTGTTCAGTGATAGGTGATTGGCTGCTGCAAAGACAGGTGTGGATGTTGGTGGAACGGCCTCCCTGGCTCCATAGAGGAGGAAATAGATTGCATTAGAACTGAGCAAAGTTTTTTTTTTGTCCTGATCCCTCTTCTTGCCTCAAGTTACGATGTCAGCAGTATCATATTTTAAAACCCACCACAGCAAATGCTGATTCAGAAGACAACTGTCAATCAGGATTTAATCCTGGAAAAGTACATTGATCCCAGACAAAATCCTGGTGTGGTAGACAAAGTGGTATTCTGTCAAAGATCTGTCTGCTTGATTTTCAGAGAACATTGCTTGCAAGGTGGAGCCACAGACCTCCTTATTGATTTATTGTGGAGTTGAGTCAATAAAGTGACAGAACAGTATAGCTATGAATTTTATGGAACATAAGCTAAAGTTCACTTTACAGGCTCAGCTATGATGCTGGTGACATCAAAGATGGAACATTTTTCAGGCAGCGCTGTGCTTGCCCAGAGGTATTTATTCAGCAGAGCTGAGTTTACAATAAAGTAATGGACATTGTTATTTAGCATATGACCTCTATCCTATGAAATTATCACCCTTCTGTGGTACTGCAGACCTCAATGCAGACACACTTAGTAATTTTTAGTTTGGCTTTTCCCAGCATTAACCTCAACATTTGTTTTTAATATATTGTTTTTAATTTTAGTTTTTAATCTGAGTTTATTGGATTTATAAAATATTTCAGGGTTTTTTTTTCAGTGAGAGGCATTATAAAATATTATATACAAACCAATGAAATGTATGATAATCAGACCGCAGCACAAAAGAAGAATCTTGAGGGGAAAATGAAGTTACGTGACTACATTAAGATTCCTGTTTATTCTATGGTTAAATCAATGGAACTGGTGCAAATTAGTAACTTGAAAGAAACACATGGAAATTATGCAGACTTCAATTTAGGTGGCGCCCAACTCCAAATTGACTCTGGGTGGCTCACAACATAACAAACAAAATAACAAATACAAATACAAAACTTGAATAGAAACAGTAAACATGGAGCAAGATGACAAAATATGTTCAACATTAACATATGTCCAACTAGGAGCTCCAATCATCCTAGCCCAGCACATGGGAGAAGAATCAGGACTTGGAACTCCATCCAGGTGGGAGCCCCACATCTGGATTCCATGGGGAACCTCATTCTAGAGGGCAGGTGCTGTGATGGAGAAGCTGGTTAGCTTTGGTGAGGGGGAGGGTAGAATCCAAAACATAGTATTGCTTAATCAAAGGGACCAGGAATGCACTAACCTAGTCGGATCAAACTGGGCAGGCAGCACAAGAGATAGATTGTTCTGAAGTAAATAGACCCTATATTGTGTAGGACTTTATAGGTCACTAGGCAATCCTTGACATCTTGGGTTATTTATCCTACAGTGCCTTCAGCACTGACATCTATATATTTCCTTCACTGGAAAAGTTGGGAATACATTCTGCTTTAAAAATAACCCATGTTGAACTGGATAGCACAATCAAACATCAACACACCAATGTCTTATGATATTTTGTACAGTCAGTTCAGTTAGTGACCATTTGAAGTTACAACAGCACTGAAAAAGGACTTATGACCATTTTTCACACTCACGTACTGTGTCACAATATGGTACGCTGGCTTAACAACAACAGACAAGGCGGCACTACAGAGGGCGATGAGCACAGCACAAAAAATCATGGGCTGTCCCATAACCCCACTGGAGGAAATCTCCAGGTCCTCCTGTCTCAACAGAGTGAATAAAATCCTCAGGGATGACTCTCACCCTGGACAACACTTCTTCAAACTTCTATCATCAGGCAAGAGATACAGAAGCATAGACAGGTGGACAAAGAGGCTGAAAAATAGCTTCTATTCATAGACCGTTAGGTGGAAATGTGTGCCTAGCCCCAGTATTTCCTGAGGTTAGGGATTTGTTTATAAGTCTGGAGATATATTCTGTGTTTGAATGTATTCTGTGTTTCTGTGCTTTGTGTGGTTGTACCAATGGACTCATTCAATTTCACTACACACACGTTGTGCATTGACAATAAAGGTTTGAATCTTGAATCTTATTTGCAGCATCCTCATGATCACGTGATTTACATTCAAATACTTGACATACTGGTTCATATTTATGACGGATATAGTGTCCTGGAGTCATGTGATCCCTTTTTTACAACCTTCTGACAAGCAAAGTCAATGGGGAAATCAGACACATGTAATAACAGTGTTACTATTTTAACAACTGCAGTAATTCACTTAACAAATGTGGCAAGAAAAGTCATAAAATGGGGCAAAACTCACTTAGCAACATAAATTTTGGGCTCATTTGTTGAGGACTACCTGTATTGTGTCATACACTATTTTATTATAATGTTTATGCCATAAAATGTTTTATAAAATTTGCCAACTTTGCAAATTCTAAAAGAGCCATGAGCCCTGGATTTTGGACACATTCTCTAAGTTAGCCCTCTTTAAGTACCTTGGTTCAACAATTGCTGCTCTATGATGCACCCTTTCTCTCAGTTAAAGGTTGAGAGTTAAGGAATGAGAGTTTATATACAGATAAACTATCTATATCTATAGTATATAGATAAACAAGAATTTGAATCATATCCAGAAGCAATCTGGCAAACAGTCCTGTTCATGGAGCAAAGAGGTCTGAAGCATACCCATTACTGTCTGTGCTACTGCAGTCTGGGCTTGTCCTAAGTGGTTTTCAAGGATAGCCCTATGTACAGAATGTTGCAGTAATCAAGCCATGAGGTCAGTAGAACATGATTGAATGACTGACATGCTTCTCACTTCAGGAAAGTATGCTGCTGGTGCACAGATATATTTATGCCAAAGCTTTTCTGGCCACAGCTCCACCTGCTTGTTAAGCAGAAGGATTGCAGATTCCCTTCTTGAGTGGGAAAGTGGTACACATCCAAAGTTAGAGAGAGAATAATATCCACAGCTGCTACGTCTTGATAAGATTGCATAAGAAACAGTTCTTCCCCATCTAGATCTGTGCAGCCTCCAGGCACTGGAGCAGGACCGCAAAGGCCTCACTTGGCTGGCTTGGGTTCAAATATATAATTGAGAATAAACAATGTACTAATGATACCAGACCCTCAAGTGGCAAATGGGATCACTCAGAAACTTTATGTAGATGTTGAAGAGCTGTGGAAAGAATGCCAAACTCTGTGGCATTACACAAAATGGGGGGAGGGAAAGCTAGGAAACAACCTCTTCACACACAGTCAATACTAACTGAAAATGGCCTCAGAGGAAGGAAAACAACCATCATAAAACTGTGCAATCTTTCCCAACCTCTAGAGCTGGCACAGAAGGGTATTGGGGTCAACATAGATGCCAAGAGATCAAGGAGTGCAAGAATGGACTCCTTGACACACACACCCAAACACTCTGAGTTCATGATAGATCCTGTTACAGGTTACAACCTGTTACAACTTTATCTCTTCACTGAAACTATGTATTTACAGCAGTATGAATAAACCCCAGAAAGCTAGGTATGGTTATTCCTTTGTATAAATAAGAATGGCGAGTCAAAATGTAGATATTAAGACTTTAAACAAGGGGAGAACTGAGTGAGCATCCTTGTCAAGAATTGAAAATGTACTTTTTAATGCTATCTAGAATGTTATTCTTCCAGTGGCAATGCAGAGTACATTCAACATTTGCCTCTTGTTCCTTAAATTCATCTAAGGACATTCACAACTAGCTTCATGATTTTCCTCTGAAGTCTTGGTAGCACAGCAGTTAGAGTGCAGCAGTATTGCAGTACAGCAGTACTTCTGCTGTCTACTAGTTCAAATCCCACCAAGCTCAAGGTTGACTAAGCCTTCCATCTGTCCGAGGTGGGTAAAATGAGGACCCAGATGGTTGGGGACAATATGCTGATTCTGTAAAACTGCTTAGAAAGGGCTTGAAAGCACTATAAAGCAGTATATAAATCTAAGTGCTATTGCTATTAAGCTGTAACTTGCTAGTTATAATTCCTACCTGGAAAAAAAGTATATATCAAATAAGTTCTTTTGAATGCAACACTCTATATGTCACAAACAAAATTAACATGGATTGTTAGCAAGCTTCCCATATATTAGAATACTACACAATTGATTGCCATTCTGCAGAGTCCAGTTTGCCATTAAAACTTGGTTGGACTCTTAGTGAAGATGAACTTTCATCCTCAGCATCTTCAGCTTCCTTAACAACTAAGATTATCTAGTATTTGCTAACTATGTGTTGATCCTAAAGACAAAGCACCTATAAAACATTTTCCTCTTACCTTGACCACCAGAGCATTTTAAAACTACCATACTATCTATGAGAGCTGAAAAATATATTTATACACTACCTTCCTTACTGTACTTAGCTCTCCTTGATCCATGTGACAGCTCTGGAATCTTCTTCTTTCAGCTGTTCCCATTAAGGGTCGCCACAGTGAATCAACTGCCTCCACCCAACATGACAGCTCTGGAATAAACGTTGCTTTTCTTATTAAGACATAGTTCTTTCAGAATAGGCTGCCTTGGAAGACTATGTGAGTGTTCCCCATAAATCACCAAAACCCACATATACAGGCCACACTGCTGAATGATGTTTTTCTTTGAATTGGTCAATTTCTGATTTGCTTTGGATAGTTGTAATTTGTAATATAGAAGTGATTGGCACTTTCACATTTGTTGGAGCATCTCCATCAACTCTAATTTCATATTCATTTGCACTTAGAATTATTAGTGAATCTATTTTCAGTGGTGAAAGAACTTAATTTCAGCTTTCAGTTAATCATCCACACATTCTATAGTAAGTGTCTTGGAACTGGGATTCTCATATTCCTTTAGCTTTCTATATCCTCTTTCCACTTTTCCCATCATAACTGTTTCTCTTCTATTTCTTCATTCTCTAGAGAACAAAGACATCCTCTTTTCTACATCAAAGGTCTCTCCCAACTGATTCTGCACTTCTGAGTATTTATTGTGCTTGGCTTCTAAATGTTCAATAGATTTGTAGTTCATTTCAGATTTCATGCATTGCTCGATTTGCTTTTGCCAGAATTGAAAACAAATGAAAAGAATTTATCTTGCTTCAATATATTATCCACAACGTTTTCCCACCCCACCCCATATGGCATAGAAATTAGCCAATTTTGGGAAGATTTTCTGCCCTGAAAGATAGGACATATATTTATGAAATAAATTGTCATTAAGAATGCAATCCTAAACATATTCCAATGGGCTTGCTTTCAGCCTTAATATGCTTGTTAATTTTTAATGTAATATAAACATATATACAGTCACATCAGTATTTAGAATTATAGTGGTAATATTCAAGGATCAAAATGGTTTTAGCCCACATTACTTGAATGTACCCATACAAATTTACCTTAGCTTTAGGTTTAGCATTTTAAGCCCTGTTGCTCAGTTTCAAAGAAAAGTAAGATGTCCTGACAATTTAAAAATGCTCTCTCCTCAAAGTATTCAAGGATCCTTCTTTGCTGGTGCCTAGGAAAATTGTGTTATTCTAGTCTTCATTGATCAGGTGCACTTTGCTTAGTTTTATCTGCTGTAATTATTTTGATATTTTAATTATTTGGGTATTAAAAGTTATTTTCAGAGTTTGATTATGAATTTATATTTTAACTACATTGTAAACTTTTTTGACATTTTTAAACCTGAAAGCATAAATGATTTTTTTAATTTGTCCATCCATTTCTAGTCCACAATTGGGCCTTAAGGCAGCTTATGCTTACTTATGAAAAAATAATGATACAGCCATGCGAAATGGAGTTCAAAACAACCAGTAAATACGCTCATGATTGGATGGTGGTGGAGACAATAAAAGATCAACATAATCCAAATGCTTGAAGAAATAAACATATGTTCATGTTTCATTGAAAAACCGATTGAGACAGAAGCCTGTCAGACTTCCTGTGGGAGAAATTCCACATTCTGGGGAGAGCATTTTAATAAGCCACATGCTCCATCCATGTCAATTGAATTTCTGAGAGAAACAGAACAAAGCCATGAACAAATTGGCAGACCCAGCAGATTAAACAACAGTAAAAATGTCTTGAAGAGCAAAACACCAGGTACTGCATTTTGCATCAGTTAATGTTTCTGGACATTTTTCCATAGCGCATTTAGGAATCAAATCTATACCTAATGATAGAATATAAATATAACAATGGATTTTGAATAACTGTCACAAAACCAAAGATTTATCTACAAACAAACCACTTCAGAAAGTTATCACATCAAAGTTGCACCATCTGTTACAGTGTTACTACTGTTAGAAATTTGGAAATGGAAAAGACACAGAAGCATACTTTATTTCCAGTCCAGAACAATAATTCAGATTAAGGGTCTCCCTGAATTTGTGAACAAAGCATTTTAACAGATGCTTAGACTTTTAGTATTAGTTGATGGTCCAACAAATGCTTCCAGTAAGGAAAGCAAATTAAAAATAACAGCAGATCAGCTGAAATAGTATTGACCTGGAATGTGTAAGAACATGACAGAAACCAAAGAGTCTTCGACCTCCTTTCATGAACCCTTTCCAGGTCTTCATACCATGTCTCTACCTTCTTATACAGAAGCCATGGTGGTGCCATACCAGAAGTGGGCACCATTTTGGAATTGTGGCCACTCCCAAAATGCCCCCCCTTCCAGGATGGCATGAAGCTGCCTCTATATAAGAAGGCTGCATGGCAGCCTGGTTGCTTCTCCTTGGAAAACACAATCTTTAGGGAAAAAAAGTAAATGAAAAAGGGCATAATGAAGATAAGTGGAGGAGGGAGAGGAGACCTAAGAGTGTGGAACCCAGCAGGACAGGATGCTGTACAAGGGGTACCTCAGAGGATGAGGAAAGCCCTGAGAGGCCCAGAACAGTCCACATGTGACCTGGGGAGGTGGCTGCAGTGCAGTCCTATGCCAAGGCCTTCCCATCACCTAAGGTACCCTGTACTACACTTAATGACAGTATAGTTGCTTAACAACCACAACAGGGAGACTTGGGATTAGTTAAGAAAGGCAATCACATGGGTCTCTCAGGTAATGACTACCATGATTTATGACCATAATTCCATTCTCAGTTGTGGTCATAAGTCAAAGACTACCTGTAATGTCAAACAAGTCAAACTGATTGTCTTTATTCGTTTTCTTTTTTTGCAGACCTGCTGTGACAAATTGAACTGGGGCTTCCTGTTTGAAATTTTGGAAGACTCAGATTTAAGAGATAATTTTATTAAATGGGTAAGATCACTTTATACTTCACAGAAAGCACAAACAACTATCAATGGACAGAAAACCAATCAATGGTAACAAAACCTTGTGAGGTACAAAAAGGAACAAGACAGGAATGCCAAATATTTCCTCTCCTGTTTATTTTCTCCTGTTTATTTTAGTTCTTGAAATATACAGATATAAAACAAAATGAGAACTAGGAACTGTGGAAGTAAAGAATTAAAAAGAAACTTGTAAGTTGAGGACATTTACTGATGACTAGGCATTGGTTTTGGAAGCTCCATTAAAACAAATAGAAACATTAATAGAAAAAATTAAAATAATTTGGTCCATTAACAGGTTTTAAGATTAATAATCAGAAGATGAAAATGTTAGCAAAACACATGAAAAGTTTATGTTAAGATGGAAGAAATGTTGGGCTGAATTTCTGTGATAAGAATGAATATTTTGCCTAGAATGATATTTTTGTTTCAGACAATACCTGTTTTGACAACCAATCCACAATTTAAATAGTGGCAAAAGGATATATATAACTTGGCAAGTAAAACACCATAAGTGAAATATAATATGTTTATTTATTATTTATTTATTTATTTATTTATTTAAATTTATATACCACCCCCTCACCCTAGGGACTCGGGGCAGTTTACAGCAGATAAAAAATACATAGACAAAAAATTTAAAAAACCAATGTAAAATCATTAAATGAGCTGATATCTAAAACTTACAATTAAAAATTAAGTTAAAATTAATTATAAAATTTTAAAAACCAGAAATTAAAATAACCTGGAGGTGTCAGGCCAGGCCGGCTAGCTGGAAGAGATGAGTTTTTAACTGTTACAACTGCAAAGAAAAGTGAAAGATTGGTTTACCTGATTTGAAGTTGTATTTTGCAGCTTCTGGGAACTAGGAACTGCAAGATTAATGTAGATTTATAAAATTACTAGTTAGACATACCATATTGAGACTACAGAATAGATACAAATATAGTTTGTATCTGGAAATACTTTTGTGGCTTTCAGGACAAGAAATTTTAATATAGAAGAAATACAAATGATTGACATACTGTATGATACTAGTATTCTGTCAAACGAATAAAAAGACATAGTTATTAATGGTTTTCCTATTTACAATTATCAGAAATATTAAAAGTAGTCAAAAGTATAATTGTGATTATTTTAAGACTGACTTTGAAATGAAATTATGTACAAATTATGAACATGTGATCGCTAAAACATATAAACCTGTATTGAAATTTGAAACAGATAAAGAACAAGAGAAAGAATGTATGATAAAACGGGCTAAATCTTTTCATCATCATATACAAATAGAACCATGGGAAAATATCTGATTGGCATTTACATTTATACTACATTATAAACTTAAATATTTTTTCATAAAAAGATATATACCATTTTCTGTAAAAGAATAAAATGAACTGATCTGTGGTTTTATGACTTAGGTAGGATAGATTATTTAAAAAAGAGATTCATGATGTAATTTTAGGCAAAGAGGGAAATTTGCAGTTGTACTTACAACTTCTGTAAAGAAGATTGGAAGGCACTTTTTTATATCTTTTTACTTTTTTCTATTTTTCTTCTATAATTTTTTTCTTTTTGCACTTTAGCATTCTCATTTATTTCTTTTATTTTTTTCTTTCTTATTCTACTTTAATTATTTGGTATTAAATTTTACTCTTATTTTTAAAACTTTCAATAAAATTATATTTTTAAAAAAGGAATCTCTGATTCTGCCAATATGAAGATCTGCTGGAGATAACCTATGGTTTTATCTGGACTGAGAGTGGCTAATGCTAGGAAGAAAAAGTCATAGTAATCCAAATCAAGATTAATTTGTCTTCTTTTGAAAGACTCAAACCTGCTTAATAAAACCAGTCCAGATAAAATCATAGGTGATCTCCAGCAGATCTTCATATTGGTAGAATCAGAGATTCTTTTTAAAAAAATATAAGTTTATTGAAAGTTTTAAAAAGAATTTATTGAAAGTTTTTTTAAGAATTTGCTTCAGTCAGTAACTAAGGTGGCTTAGCCCCAGAATGGGCCCCAGAGGAAACACTACCTAATTCTTAATGAACAAAAGAATTAAGGGTGGAATAAGGAACAAAATTATTGCCTTTAATAATTTAGATGGAATATTTCTAGATGGAAAACATCCCTGTAGAAACACATTAAACTCTAAACTTCAGTCTTGAATAGTTTAATGGCTGATGATACATGGGTGTTGCCATGTTGACTTGCATATCTAAATTGCAAAGGACCCTTTGGGGGCTCTTCTAAAAAGCAACTTTTCTTGATTGGTCCAGTGAGTAGAAGATTGAAAGTAAATACCTAAACACTTAAGTCACGACCTGCTCATAGATCTTCTATTGATCTTGGAGACCTGAAGCACTTTCTAGAGTTATTAAAATCTTTGTGATTAAGAGTAATTAATCTCAAGATGTTCCCTAAAGCACTACGAAGGTTATGCTTCAAATAATCTACTCAAGTTTATCTGGGTTATAGAATGAATAGGTACATTGTCAGTATAGAGAAGAATAGGGAAAGGACAATGGGCGGTAGTTAATGAAATTGTGAACAATTCAAAACAACTACAATATCATCAATGTGTAGGTTAAACAATAGTGGGACATGAATACAGCCCTGTTTTGTACCTGTAAATGTTGCATTTGTATGGTGGTATTATGGTGGTAAACAATTAATCAGTGCTAAGTGGTGTAGCATTATACATTGGCCTATAGTTGAATGACCAGATCTAAACTCTGTGTTAATGGTTTACTTTGATACTGTCCAATCCAAGAGTTTACAGTATCAAAGTAAATCACTTTATTAATTACGGTTAAAAAAACTGGTAATTTGCTGTGTCTGGTTTCTCCCCCTTTTTGTGTACAGGGAGAATAGTGGAATTGAGTCATTCTTAGGGAATCTGTAAGGAGTTATTTAAGGCATTAAAAAGGAGAGTTAGCATAGATGCCAACCAAACGGTTAAATTTTAGAATTTCTTTTAAAATAATGTCTTTGCCAGGGGGCTTGCTATTTTTTCAGTTGGGAAATTAATTTTTGAACTTAATATGTAGACTGGAGGCCATTCTGGAAGGGGGTCATCTGGTAGCAGAATGTACAAATCACCACCTGGAGATATATTAAATAGGCCATGGAAGTATCCATTTCAAGACTCAGAAAAGATCAAGTTCTTATTAGCCAGGTTAGATTTTACTGAGGATTGGGAAATGAGAACAGGCAGTCATCTTTATTTGTTACGGCTTGTTGGATTTTGGTCCAGCTCTTTATTTCTTCTCATTCCATACTTTTGTTTAATCTTCTTTAGAAGTGTTTTTATAACTGTTTTTGTACAATACGTTCCCTGGAAGAAAGATCACTGTTACTTTGGATATACTTGGATGTAAATGATTAGTAATACTTGGATGTAAATCCAAGTATTACTAATCATTTCACTTTGACTCGTTCTGTATTAAACCAATCCTTAGATTGATTGCTGATTGAATTGAAGAGAGGAGGAGAGTCGATCATGTTTTAGATATTTTTGAGCTAAACCAATACTATTTAATTACAGTGATTTATTCAAAAGAATTGCTAGCCTGTTGAGATGAACAACTAGAAAGAGTTGAGCTATAACCACAGAGAGCTTCTTAGACCATACTGAATAAGGATAACTGGAATCAGGAGAAAGTGACTCTGCCTAATTAAATTATTAGCAAAGGATCTTGCGGGGGTAGGTATCTACTCACCGCATGAAAAAGCATCAGAAATGTTAACAGTGAGGGGCAAACATATTAAAAATTACCATATAGTCAAAGGAGAGGCCCCTCTAGAACCATAAAAGATTAATTTTCCCTCTGGAACACTAGGCAGAGGCCCATTAAAGAAACCTCATATAAAAATATAGTTAATGTTGTGTTATGCGGAAACTGAGGGCTGGGAACCATCTCCCATTTATTTGCATTTATTTAAATGATTATTTTCTTGTTTCCATGGGAACATTCCAGTGTACCCTCAGTCAAATGAAGCACCAGCCCAAAGGTAACATTTGAAAAAGCTAACCAAAAGAAATCATGAGAGTAAAAATAATTCCACACATAATTTTAAATCAGATTGTCTAAATAGAAAATGTCAAAGCAGGATGTAAAGGCAAAACTTTTCTTCAATCTCCAATGCCTTCTTCCTTTAACCATTCTGAGAAATAGTCCAATGTCTAGTAAAAACAAAATCTCTGCTATCCCAGAAAAATTATTTAAGAGGTTCCTAGTGAAATGTGCATAAGTGCAGTAATGTGCCTATTGTCCCTGTCACATTTTAACTTTTTTCCTTTTGCTCATTCGAATTTGTAAATTTTGTTTGACAAACAAACTTGAATTGGAAAAGAAGGTGAGTATTTCAGCACTGAAGCTTCTAAGAAACTACTAAAATTTTAGTACCTCTTCTTGCCCTCTTTGCAGCCCTAATTTTCTGTGGATTTCTTTCTGCAGTCTACTTGCCATTATTCAACTTTCTCTTCCAAAATCTGCCATCTCAGAATGCAACCTTATAACCAAAGTTCAACCCCTTTGAACTTAATGGAACACAGTTCTGGATAAACATGTCCAGAATTGGCCTGTCTGGCTCTAAATAATCTCTGGCAATAACTCAGGCACTTTTAGTTTTTTGGAAATAAGTAATTAGTCCAGCCTTTTTATCTTTGAACACAATTAGTTGATTGAAAAGTCCTAAGAATATTTCACAACTGTTCCCAAAGTGGCTTCATGATTGACTTTAACTTTATTCGCTTTGTTCGTGTCTCAATAGTATTGAGCTGAATGCTCACGTTGTCCAATGTATGACAGTAGGCCTAGTATCTGCTTAGAAAATGCAAAGCATTCAAGCATTCATTCAATGATTAAATCTACTTTGCTTGCATTCCTTCTGAGCAATATGCCTCCAACTTCTGAACTCTGTATTTTATAATAATCTAATTTATTTTCTAACTACATTATCATTTTTTTCACATCTGCATCCATCTTATAAGCTTGTAGAGTTTGTTCCACCTAAAATTATTTTGACAGCAAGGATAACAGAGCATCAAACATTTTTTATTTTACTTTCTAACTTACAACTATTACAACAATTACCTCGAACAGAGATTCATTAAAGAATTCATTCATGCAGCAGAATTTTAATTCAAATTTTTGAAAATAGTTAGGGGTGGGGAGGTATGATATGTGTTAACTATAAATGAATGGGTTAAGGCGGAAGATTAACCTGTTCAAGCATGAATGAGAAGCATTCTTTTATTTCTGATTTGCTTTTGTTTTACAAGCCCTTAGATAATGTAATTTTAACTGTTCCCCTTCTTTTCTAAGGAAAATCAGCCACAGTCGGCTCAAATTTCACCATTGTTTTTGTTGATAATTATTTTATGATGCTCTGCTTCCAGGTGTGTTTATTTTATATTATGTATTTTGTTTTTTCTGTTATTTTGAAAGCCAACAGAGTCATGCATGTGAGATGAAGAGCTATATAAATTGAACAAGTAAATAAATGACCTGTCTGTGACAATGGTAGAGCCAGATTGTTTTAGTGGTTAAGGCACAAGGCTAGAAGCCAGGAGGCTGTAAGTTCTAGTCCTACCTTAGGCATGAAAGTAAGCTGGGTGACTTTGGGTCACTTACGTACTTTCTCTCAGCCCATGACTGAGACTTTGGAAACAAGCCAGTCATTTCCTTTTGCAACTCAATGGCTCATACTTGATTGATCTGCAAAAAGCAAACCTTGCATTTTGCAGGAAAACACTAGAAAGTTGGGGGGGGGGGAACTGTGACAAAGGTATGACCCTCTTTTGAACAATCAGAGATTAACTTCCAGTTTGTTTGATTCTCCCAATAATCCTACTATGGGTTCCCATAGTGAAATCCCAGTGATTTCCCAAGTAAGATTCTTACTGTAAGTGATTGCTTCACTTGCCACCCAGTAATTCTCAATTATAGAGTAATGCAGGACACCCTTGTCACTGTGGCTGCACTATAAAGGCAACATCAACACATGGCACGTTTCATCCTGGGGTTACCTGATAAGGTTCTTTGGTCTTGGCCAACTCCATTGTTCACAGACTTAACCACAAACCTACTCAGGTTGTATAGAGGTGGCAGTCAAGAACACAGATGTATTTTCTTTTTTTTCTTTTTTTATTAAATTTGCTTATTTTTTTCAAACACATAAAACAGACAAAAACAAAACATACA
>JAEANM010004479.1:0-20760 GCA_017656035.1 Myanophis thanlyinensis
GGGTTACACTTATACAAAAGTTACATTTGCTTGCATTCTTTGAAGGGTTACATTTAGATGTATCGGTCTGGGATCTTCTGTTTAGGCAGGATGTAGGTATTTAGGAGGGCCTTTGTCTATCTAGTTTTGCTCAGCTCCTGTGTGCCCATTTCCTCTTGCAAACTTCTTTTGTGTTTTAGTATTGAGACTTTAATATAGACTTTAATATCAGGGTCTTTTTGATCTAAGAGAGACTTTTAATATCAGGGTCTTTTTGACCTAAGAGAGACTATTGCAACAAGAACTATTCAGCGCTTATAAATTTAACATTTCCAGATATTGATGTTGTCCTTTAGATATCACTCTGAGGACTCTAGTCATGATCAGTATAACAAATGCATTTCTTATCTATTCTTTTTATTTTTATATTGTATAGTATACAATATATAATCTAATTATAAATAAATATATAATTATTGTAAAATAATATATTATAATTCCAATATAATTATTGTAATTATATATTATTAGTACTATTTCCTGACTTATCTTTTCCTGAATTCCCTTTGGTACCTTTGTGAAAATTCATTTACAGGACTTTGGTACAGAGTCTGATCTTTATACATTGCATTCTTTTTAGATCAAAGATTTTACATTTGAGGTCAAGGATATGGAACTTCTACCCCTTTGAGGCACTCAAGTTATGCTTTAATTTATTTTCAAATATTTACTATTTCCATTTTCCTGCCAGGAGAAAAGAAATTAAAAATTAAAACTCCTTGAATTCTGGATAGGAGGTTAGCGAATGTTGGTATAATAGACTAATTAAAAATTGCAATAATTTTAAAAGTATATTGATAGCAAAACCACATCAAGAGAATAATTTAAAATGATATTTGTATAATTTTGCCTAATTATTAACAAAAACTGCACAAAAGTTGGGTCAGTAGGTTGGCAGAGAATATGGCATTTTTGACCGAAGTACAGGCCAAATTTCATCCCTAACTATATATGGAATGTTCATTAAATTCTTATACCAAAGCCAAATCATATTTTAACCTATTTTTCATATTGACTACACACATAAATTAAATGAAGATTGGAGTCTTTTAATAAAGACACTTTTAATAAAGCAGATCACATCTTTCCTAACCAATGGCTGTCCTCTTCATACAAAATATTTCCATAGTCTAGAATCCTGTTGCAGGCCATTGTGCCAAAACTATACATTAGTTTCAGGGTTTTTCTGTCCTTCCCTTGCTATACTTAAAAAAAAAATCTAGAATTTGACTCAGAATGCTTACCAATAAGTCCTCTGATCTATATCAGTATACTCTCCATGTGAGGGCTCTGAATCCCTGAATTATTTAGAACAAAAACTGAAAGATAGATGCTAATGGGCGTACAGCCATATACACTGTATGTGGATTCTCTTCTTCTGACAGTCATGCTGAGTATGCACAAACATTGCAAGAAACTAATATAATTTAAGTGGAATTGGGTGGGGATGTGGGGGAGGCTGTACCAGAATTTTCATTGTAACACACTCCAGTTTAGGTCATAACTGAACAGTGATCTAATCATCTCATGATCAGCTATTGAGGACTTTCCCAAATGGTCTAAAGCTTTCTGCTACTTTTTATGTTTGACATTTTTGCCAAATTAGATCTCAGCTGCTTGGTAACACAGATTTGTCATTTAAATACTATTATTTATTGGCTCTTAGTACTGGCATCTTATTACTGAAACATCACTAGAATTATCTGTGAATAATATACCCCAACTCAGTAACAATACAATGTAGATATATTTAAATAATTACACTAAGAAATGGCTCCTTTTAAGCACTCAAGTGAAGTCTTTGGAATACAGAAAATGAAGGCAAATGGATACAATTGCCTACCTATTACTGAACAGCTTGATTGTAGATTGACATTTGCAAGTTACATTTTTAGTATTGCATTACATTTCATATTTAAGAATCAGTAATTTCCAGCAATACTGTGAAACTGAGCTTGCAGGGACTTTCATGTCTGTACAAATCAGTTAAATTCCATGTTTTGGATTATGTCTCAGTTGTAATGAAAAACCCTCATATGTATTATTGACACTTAAATCAATCACTGGAAATATATATTGTCCTCCAGATGTATAACTATCATTTGCAATATATTTCAAGAGTGGCCATATTCTCTGCACTCTGGATAAATATTTACATGTTGTTTGAATTGTTTTATAGTGCTGTATCCATGCTATTTTCTGTATGAAGACTAAAATAGGATATATAGTATATTCCTAAGAAGTGTAAACCAGCTTAAAGGTAAAGGTTTTCCTTGCACATATGTGCTAGTTGTTCCCGACTCTAGGGGGTGGTGCTCATCTCCGTTTCTAAACCAAAGAGCCAGCACTTTCTGATTATGATTCTGTGGTCATGTGGCTGGCATGACTAAACACGAAAGGCTCACGGAATGCTGTTACCTTCCCACTTAGGTGGTCCCTATTTTTCTACTTGCATTTTTACATGCTTTCAAACTGGTAGGTTGGGAGAAGCTGTGGTGAGTAACAGGAGCTCACTCCATTATGTGGCACTAGGGATTCGAACTGCCGAACTGCTGACCTTTTTGATTGACAAGCTCAGCATTTTAGCCACTGAGTCACTGCATCCTCTTTTACCAGCTTAGTTGCTTTTTTTTATTAGCATGATAATGTAGCCATTCTACTGGGAGATGTTTTATTTAAATAAAATGTAACAATTTATTGGAATAAATTACATTATCTCAAGAGCTGAAATTATCATTCTTGACCAAATTCCCAAAATGGAACTTTGAAGTATATTAAGTAAATTGTATTTCTATACAGGACGTCTGTTGGTTTCTAACAGCTCCCTGACACTGTGCAGACTTTTCTAATCAGTTCACAATGGCATTTATAAGGCAAGAATAATCTATATCAGTAGCAAAAAGTCAATGCCAGCATACAGAGCACACTAGAAAGCTAAGGATTATGATTATAACAAATTGAGATAATTCCCAACTCTTTATAAATGCTTCATTTATATTTTCAGAGTAACTCTGCAAAGCCAGATTTCATGAAGCACTAGGATGGAACCATTTCAAACCTATTATTTGTTGAGAATATAAATGTCATTACCCAGCTGCAGTTATATTAATTACTGTTTATAAAATTGTGGCTAAAAGAGCCATATTTGAATCTCCAAACCAAACCAAACCAATAAATAAATAATCTCTACTGGTTTCTTACAGTACAAATTGTGGACAAAGTCTGCTAACTAGGTAACTGCTAAATAATATAAAAGAACTTAAGATATAAGATTGTTCCATTTAAGCTTGGATTAGTAGCTTCCAGTTTGGCATGCTTTCATAAGTGAACTTTTTTTCTGCATATTGAAGGTTTTTAATATTGATCATTAAAGTAGTACTTTCCTGGCTCATCCTCCTGTATGTTAAAAAAAATTCCATTAGAAAAATATATATATATTGGCATAACTGAAGTTCAAATGCTGTTTCAGTGGTGCTTTTCAATGTTGCCTACCAATGTGTCCTTCTTACACAGGGACACAGGAGCAGAAGAAAGGTATAGATAACTAAAATTTACCACATTTATTGTTCAAATCTTAGTGAATTTGGTTTTACTAACTTTATAGACTTCAGCAAGTCTTAATTTACATTTGTTCCCAGAAAAATGTGCCCTGGTAGTTCAATTAATTCAGTAAGCATCCAGATTGGCCAACGCCTTTCCAGAAATTTCCCCAAATGTACTACCTCTTGCAATTAGATGATCAAATCTGGCAGAATAAAGTAGAATACTGTAGATATAAATTATGGCAAGGATGCTTATGTGGCAGAGGAAATAATATATAAGCAAAAAGTTTATTAATATTCTGATGCTTACTAGAAACTAGCAACAGTATTTCTTCAGTTCTGAACATGTTGTAAGATATTGTAATTTAAAATTAAAAGAAAACTATGTAGAGGGAAAGGGAAAAGAGATCTCCAAATGCAATGCCTTTCTTATAAAATATTGCTGATTTCTCATCCAAATTCTTGTGTGTATTGCATAATAAACATCATTACTACATCTACTCTGAAACTTGACAAACTATTTGATTGCCAGAAGTGTGGGGGAGGGAGGGGGGAATATGCCAATGCTTAAGAGACTATTTTGAAAAAAAAAAAAGCAATTAAAATATCCAAAGTCTTCCATATACAAATGGTTGATTTAGAAACACAATAACTTAAGAGTTGATGGAATAAAGTAGCAACTAATTAATACAGAAACGTTTCTGTTCTTAACATACTTTCATGTTTATAGCAATTATTTATGACAAAACTCTACAATGCCCTGACTCCATTTCAGGTGACTGTTTCCATGACTGAAAACCCCAAGCAGCACCCTCCACATCAACCAGTCCAAGTGCATTGTGCAAATATATCAGCTTTATTTCTCTTTTGTGGAAATAATTACAGGCATTCAGGTAGAAACATATTAAATTAATGCAGTCTAGAGTTTAAATGCAAAAATAAATATAAAGTCCAGCAGCTGATTGCATTCATAAAACTTCATTTTCCCCTTCAACGTTTAGAAAAAGATGTGCAACTTTTTTTAAATATTGTCTTCATATTGCAAAGAAAGAAAGAAAAAAAAAAACCTCAGCCAGGCTAGAAACATACAAGCACTTTCCCCAAACAAACAAAAATATTTCTCTCTCAAGACTGCGCAGATTTGCAGACTGCTCTTGGAATCTACCACATTCATACCGGATTTTATTGTTGATAAAGAAAAAAAGAAAATAGTAAGTGAAGGAGGGAATGAGATTCCATCCTGTCAAGTCCTTGCAAGGATTTAGATTTATCATACAAAATAAACCGGAGCGCCCAAAGGCTAGTTTTGTGCGAGGAGGAGAAAGCCGAAATGAAGGTTTATTGGTAACCAAGTCTTTTCAGAAACTGTCCCTTTTCTTCCCGCTCTTTAGGATGCCCTTCCAGAGAGTTCCTCCGCCAACTTCAGTATGAAGCAGAGAGCCGGGGATGAGGCGGGGCGGGTACACAGTCCAGGCGGCAGATCCGCTTCTCCCCCGCGGTGGGTGAGGCGCGCCCGAGCCCAGCCGAGGCGCAGCTCCCGTCTTCAGAGGGCCGAGTCGGAATCGGAGGAGTCCAGGCTGTTCCTCAGGCGGCTGCAGCTACTCAGCTTCTCCTTCTGCAAGCTGAGGTTTTGGGTGCTGCGGCGGAGGCACTCGAGGGACTGCAGGAAAGACTTTTTGGCTTTCTCCTCCTCCATGGGGGAGACCCCTTCCTCCTCCACCTCTTGGATCTCGTCGAAGGTCACCGGCTGCGTCTTGAAGCGGGACTGGCGGGGTCTGCGCAACTTGCCTTTGGCCAGCTTGGCGGGCCGCATCGGTTGAGGGAATTCCTCGGCGATGCACAAGAAGTGCGGCATCACCGCCTGGTAGCTCGAGCAGATGCCCATTAACTCGGCAGGCTTGGCGGCGGCGGCGGCGGCTGCCATCCTGCTGCCTTCGACTCCCCTTTCAGCGCAGGGTCGAGGCGCGAAACTCCCGCTCGCCTTTGGTACCGGCCGGTGGTGGCTGCTCCCCTCGAGGGGACTCTGGCTCCGCTCCGTGCCGCTTGAAGTACACACCCAGGGAAGGAGCAGAAATTGCGCGGGAAAGCCCCTCCCCGTGGACTCAGCCGCCTCTTTTTGTTGTTTTTAACGCCGAGACTCCGCCGAAAAGGAGCAAGGCGCGGGCGCGGGCGCGGGGCTCCTCAATTGCTCCCACCGACTCACGCCGGCTCTTTGCTCCTTGAGAGCTCCGCGTTGCGTCCCAGCCTTTTTTATACCCCTCGCCTGCCCACTCAGGAGCATGCTCAGATGACACGCAATTCCATTTAAAGGCGATGAGGCTGCTTTCCTTCCGCCTGAGGTCCCCACGGCTCTCTCTGTCTCTTTATAAAAAAAAAAAAAGAGCAACAATAACAAAGTAACGGGGACAACCCCCGGGTCACCCACTGCGGAGTCTGAGGAAGAAGGCGCGTTTCTCCACCCACCCACCCACCCCCCCACACACAGGGCGACATCCGTTTCACAGGCGGTAGAGAGAGACCGGGGAGGGTGTGTGTGTGGGAGGGGGGGAAATGGGGGGCTGCCCTCTCCCGCAGCCAGAAACGCAGCTTCGGAGACGGTGTTGCCGAAATCTAGGCGGGCGCACCAACCCGGAAGCTGCGCGATGGGATCCCCAACTTCAAACACCCGATTTGAACAACTTCGACGAAGCCTCTAAGGCGGCGATCTGCTTTTGCACCCGGTAGCCGCTCTCGACTGGACGGGTCATTTTAAAACCTGGAGCGGTGGCGGGGACGTATATATTCCCTTTCCCGACGCCAAATTTCGGATCTGTGTCCCGCTCGTCCCCTTCCACCGACGCATGTTGTTACAATCGATTGCAATCAAGAACAGAGACCGTGTATTTAAGCCTACGACGTTTGTGAAACATAAGCACGACATTGTTGCTTCCCGTGTCGCTGAAAAAAAGCGAAGCTTAAGCCTTGTGGAAGGAAAGTGGTGTCGGTTTCTTTCGGCTCCCTGGCGTCACGCCACCTCGTTTTGTTTTGATGGCATCTACAAGACCTCAAGGGTTCCCACCCAGCCCCGATAGTCAATGTTGGTGGCTGTGGTTGCTTCATAATCATTCTGCAGGAGAATAGCAAGTTTGTGGGGGGAAGGGATTCAGGTAATTTGCTACAGTAGTGTAAAAGGAATATCCATAACAGTACATGTTTTATAGGTGCATGGTTGAAAAGCTAAATGAACTGGTTAGTTTAAAACATCCCAAGTGACTAAAAAGCACTCAAATAAAAATAAACACAAGGAACCATGTGGTAAAGGTAACAAACCACTTTCAGAAGTGTACATATTGTGCATTTTGTTTCCTATTGTATTCCACAAATCTCAAGACTACATACAATGCTCTTATACTCGCATCTAAAGACCATACAAACATGGTACCTTGCTGGCAACATTTTTAGGCCATGTCTCATGATAGTTTTCATCTTGTTCTCAGCCCAGGAGTTATTTATTTATTTAAATAATAAATAACAAACTCAGGAGTTTAAATTGTCCTTAACTATAACTGTATTGTATGAATATTTACCACCTTAGCCCATTACCATCCAAAGGGAGCCTCAAGGAGTATAAAATACATTCTACATTCCTCATAAGTGAATTATAACTTCATCCCGCATATCAGTGAAATAAAATTTGTTTTCATTACTAATATAACAACCCAGCAATGGACAAATGATGCTATGATGATGATCCTAAAATCCCAAGTGAAGAATGGTCTGTTGTCCACTGACTTGGAGGGAAATCAGATTATCTGCAACAGCTAATTCAGACAGGATGAGATTTGGAGATAGCAAATTTCACGTGCTGTAGTTTTCTGCTCAGGAATCAGCTCAGCAGTGATGCAAGGCACTAAAGACATACATATATGTGCACCATATGATTCCCTTTCAAAAACTTTGTGCAAAAGACAAAAGTAAAAAAAGAATAAAAAGTCAAATTAAGTCATGAGCTAAGAGAAGAAAATATAGGTTTATAATCTGCTATTACCACCATACCTTTCCATCCTTGCAAACCACTCTTGCATCTGGTGGCGCAGTGGTTAGACTATAGTATTGCAGGCTGGCTCTGCTCACTGCCAGGGGTTTGATCCTGATTGGGTTAGCCTGCTTTCCTTCTGAGGTTGGTAAAATGAGGACCCAGATTATTGGGGGCAATGCTGACTCTGTAGACTGCTTAGAGAGGGCTGTAAAGAACTATGAAGCAGTATATAAATCTAAGTGTTATTGCTAGTGCTATGATCCACAACACACCTCTTTAGATGAAGGTTTTATTCTTTAAACTTCTCACGAGTCTCTTTTTGAAGAATTCCTCAGTTTCATCCAATCAAAACTTTCTCCTTCTTTTCCTCCTTTTGTCACATTGGCTCTTTCTTCCTGTATTTGTTTTGCTATTTGCTTCTCATTAATTCTTTCTATATGATCGAACTATCGCATCATATTTCATACTGGTGATTTAGTTGTTATTTAATCCATGTCCATTTTCTCTCCAAGATCCAAAACCAAGCATTGGTCTGTTTCACATTCAGACTTTCCATTTTTTCATCCATTCTTGCTTCCTTCACTAATAATCTCAGTGTCTTATAATAAACAGTGAAATCAATTGTGCTTTTTTATTTATACATTCTTTTCAATTCATTTTATTATTTTATTGAATAGGTTTATGTTTAAATAGTATACTGGAAACAAATATACCTTTTTCTGTAAACAATTACCAGTTACCATGTTCATTCATTCTTGGCTCTTTCAATAACACAGCAATTTTTCTGTTTTCTCTCTCTCATTTAAGGATTATTGGAGTTGAACGCCAATCTAGTATTCAAGCTGGAGAAAGTTACACAATTTCTCCCAAAACTCACTTCTATTTTTTTCTGTTCTATCACTGGAATGTAACTTGTACCCATGACCAACCTTTGAAGAACTACTTTCATACAACTCACTATACTTTTAGACCTGTTTTAGTCCTTTCATTCATAATTAAGCTAGCACCTTCAATTCCAAGCCATGTATTCATCAGCTCCACTAGATGTAACCATATTCTTTCAGATTTATCAAATTTGAAATAACTTGTTTTTTCTTTTTTATATTTATTTGTTAAGACATAGTTTTTAGTTACACTTTAGTTATACCTAGTTACATTCTAAGTGACAGTTTTCCAAGTGCCTTCACTACTCATCATGATGTTTCTCATAGTTACTTTGTTAGCATTGGCTTTGGTAACTGGAGCAAGGATTATGGGAGCTGAAATTCCAATCTAGTCTTCAGGTTATAAAACTCCATTTAATGGGAATCAGATAAAACGTCATAATGCTCTAAGTATCTGAGTGTTTGTAGTTATTTTTTCCTCATATTTATGATTGAGAAAAGTTTATGGGAAGCATACTTAAGCTACTTTTCTATAACTTTCTGGTGCACAAATAGGGAGTATTAAGTATCTCATGGGGAGCAGGGTAAAAAGCCCTACTCTATGTTTTGCATGGAACGTCTGAAGTGCATTGTGTACTAAAACTAGGATTCTAGTTACTTTCAAAATTTTTATAGTAAAGACAATTCACTAACAGACTCATTCATAATTTATGGAGTTTCTACATGTAAAAAGAAACAATAAAGTGTTATTTTAGAACATTAGTAGAACAAGAGTGAAGTTTTGGCTAATCAACTAAAATCTAAGTATTTTGTTACATAAATTTGCTACAATATAAAATAATGGAAGCAGCATCTTGATGTCTTGTCCAGAATCTTCAAAACATTTCCCTGATCACCCTTTCCCAGAAACCAAAGACTCTGGATTAACCTGGGACTGAGGTTAATGCATCATCTGGCTCGCTTCCTAGATCTTTGTGAGGAGTATGTGGAATTATGTTTGAAAGGAAAAAAAGGAAAGAAAAGAACGATACTAATTTGGCAATGGTAAATCTTACTACCAATTAAGTGAAACTTTACCAGTATTTTAGGGCTTCTATAGAAGGATTTTTTTAGAGTCCTGGCGTGAATAGTATATTATTATATGATGGAACCTTTACTAACACTGAGCTCAATACATTCTTATTATATAGCTTCAAACACATAATCTGTTGCCCTTTGGCTCAATCTTAAGTATCATCCAGGTCTACTGAAAACTGCAAGTTTTGATTTAGTTGAGATACAAACCAATATTTTGACACTTGATGGCCTCATGTTTTGTTTTTTTACAAAACCCTGGCCATCTTACCTGAGTAATTTGAGGAAACATTTAAAATTATTTATCAGGCATGAAAAATTTGAGCTGCAGGTACAAAATGAAACATTTCCATCAAGTACATGAAGTAGAAAACCTGGAAGAATGTTGCTGACCTTAATAATCAGGAACTCCAATAAAACATTAACATAATCTTTACTTCTATTTTAAGCCCAAAGTAAATCAGAAGCATTTCCAAGATCTATTAAACAAACAAACAAAAAATCCCTCAATTTTCCCTCATTGGTAATTACATATATGATATACATACAGTATATAATTTTTAACAAATGAATCAAGCTTTGTTTAGCTATATGGGCAGGGAGCAAACAAAGAGGAACAAAATAGGAAATGCTTATGGATTTAAGAAGTAGATCCAAGCCAATCAGTATTTTTTCCCCAATATTCTTACAAACTGTCGCAAAGGTGCTTTTTCAGGAGGCAACTGACTTTTTTTTTTCTTTTGAAGATGTTTCACTTCTCATCCAAGAAGCTTCTTCAGCTCTGACAGGATAGTGGAGAATAGTGTGTGTCAGAGCTGAAGAAGCTTCTTGGATGAGAAGCAAAACGTTTTCAAAAGAAAAAACAAAGTCCAGTTGCCTCCTGGAAAAGCACTTTTGGGACAACCATGGTCTGGATGACTGAGAATCTCTACAGATTCTTACAAGCTGCTACTGTTTTGTGAACAGGTAAATTTACAAGTTGGCTCACTGTTATCCCCAATTAAAAGAGTACCTACCAAATGCTGTCTGAAAACTCATGGAATTATCATGATGTTTTTAGAGACTTGATTTACACTTTGGAAACCAAGCTATTAATAATACGTAATTATTATTTTATTTAAACCATTATACATTTTATTCTTTTTATTTAAAATGTTTCCTACTTTTTATCCAATGATAAAATATTACAGCATAATATAAAATTATACCTTAATCTAATGCCAGCTTTGAAGACAAAGATTTGCTATTTGCTGGAAAACTACAAATAAGATCAATGAAGATTTATTGCCTGGGAGATCATTCTGTTCTATAAATACAATGGAAAGCAGGAGTGGGAATTAACAAAATAGAATTAGTACTTAAACTGAGAGTTGGGTGGCATGTATATTGTATTATTAAATCCAAGTGCACTGTTATTAGTTAAATTACTATCCTGCTTTCATACCAGAGCTCAATGTAGTATACATCTTTGTCCCTTCAACAACAGCCTAAGAGAATTAAGGCCAAGCATTGCAAAAATAAATACCTGTCCAACGTCATCCAGGGATTTTCTCTGGATAATGTACTTGAATGAACCTGAGTGTCCCTGACCCTGGACCAACCTCTTAATCAGGGGTGGAATCTGACTGGTTTTGCTACTGCTTCGGTGTGCGCACATGCGCGCCAAACACGCTGCAGTGCAGCTCTTTAAACTGCTTTTAGAGGCTCCAGAGGCAGTGGGGATTATCAGGAAGTCTCCATAGATGCTTCAAACAGCGGATTCAGGTAAGTAGGGGAAAAAAATGAAGCTTGTACAAGGAAGAATAAGGGCAGGGGCAGTTGGACAAGGCCAATTTCAAATCTCTAGTACTGGTTCGGGCGATGTGGTGCGATCCAGCTGAATTTCACCACTGCTCTTAATCAGTACACCACACTGACGGAGTTTTGGCATTACCTTTAGCATCTTATGTAATGTAAAACATTTTTGTTTGTTATCCACAATGCCTCATTTCATTGTTGGCCACCTTCCAACTATAATGTTGATTTGCATATGCGCAGAGCAGAGTGTTGTGGCCTGACGGCTGCTGGACCCTCCAGCACCCAAATCAGATGCGATGATGTCATAGGAGTCAGGGCCACCATCAAGCCAACCTGAGAGCTCCGAGGGGGAAGAGGGAATGGAGCTGTCAGAGATAGAGGCAGAGCCTGCCCATCAGCCCTCAGATGGCGACTCAAAAGCCCCCAGGACTGGAGGTGGCTGATGAGGAAGAGGAGGAACAGCTGGGTCCAGTGCCTGATGCACGGATACGCAGAAAGCAGAGGAGAGGAGAGTAGTGGAAATCTATGGGCTGATCCTTGGAATGGAAGAGCCACTGCTGCTAATGAAGCTGCATTCTAGCTCTGAGGATAAAAGGCAGGGGGCGGAGATGAATAGGTGTGGCAAACAACTATTCATCTCCCTGTGGACAAATTTGTAGAGAGAGAGAGGAAGAGACTTTTTGGAGAGGCTGCTGGCATTCCTAATAAAGGAATCATTGATTTAACTACAGAGGGTTTGTCATGTTTGGAAGCCGGGTTAGAACACAGAGCTTATGTTTTTTTAAAAAAATCTTGGGAGAAGATTCATATGCATCCTATTTTAAATAAAAGTAGATATCTTTGTGATCTCTTCTGTAAAGTGTAGGACGAGAAGTTACTACAGATACTACAGTTTGCAGAAAAAAGTGCACATACAGATATGTAGCACTAGTAAAGCATCAGCCACTTAGTATACTGGATAGACAGCACCTCTCCTATCAAAAGAGTAGTTTTCTACTTCTTTTAATCAAGATTAGTACTCCCTAGTGCTTATCCTATGATGCAAATATATTTGAGGCAGATGATCATTCTCATCCTAAATTAGTCAGGCTGATTACATTACTTATCAGCAAATAAATAGCTGATCAGGGATGGTCAGAAACCACATTTAACTTTTGTTAGTGAAAAAAGAGCAAAGGGCCACAAGCATGCGGGACAATGCAAAATACACTAAATATGCTTTGATAAAAAATACATTTTGAATTTTTGGATGATTTCCCATGCTCTTTAAATATTTAGATCTCTTCTAGAGTTTACAATATGGCTTTGGTGGTGCCAATCAAAGAGACTTTGAAATCCACTGAAAAAGAGATAGATCAGAGTACATTACCTCTTACAGCTTCAAAATATAACTCTGTACAATAAGAAAATACTTGTTATCCATGTAAAGTCATTACAAAAACATAATCTTGTGATGCAATTAACTATATTTTCCCCAAAAATCATAAACAGAATAGTCTTGTATCAATTTTATATTGCATTTCCCACCTGTTGCACAGGAAAAAACTGTTCTCATCTGGAAATCAGACATCTCTTTTTTAAACATAGCTTATTTGCAATCAAAATTATGTGAATTTGATTATATTAATAAGCCAGAAGGTCATTATTCTGCTTGTGAAATCAGTGTTAATGAGCAGATATAATTCACGTTATATATTTTATTTCAAGGTAATATATTTGCATACTTTTCTGAATTTTTCCCCCATTTTTTCATTTTATTTTGCTATTTAATTCTGCTTAGAATTTCCACATTTGAAATAGGCTGCTGACACAGAGAAAACCCTTTTACATACACAGATGTTTGACCTGCCTTAGCAACAACCTATCAGGAAAGAATCAAAGACTGAGAACAAAGTATATCTGATCGCTAACCTATAATTAAATACTAATCATGCTCATTCTTTTCCATCCTCTCTTCTCCCTTATTTTATGAACAGAGTTCTGCATCAGAACAACTATTTTCTCTCCATCTGGAAAAAGTGTTTACGCCGTACCATTGTGAACATAAATGGTGTTGGATAATTTTCTGCTGAGCATGTTCCATGTAGCTGAGACTGCTGTTTGCCAAGCATTGGGGCTGTATAGCTCCTTTTTTTGTTGTTAATATGATCCATGCAGAAATTCTTTCTTAGCCATACTGAAAAAAAGAATATAAGATGCATAACAGGTGGGGAGAGTAGTTTTTGCTCAAGCAAGCCTAAAATTTTAAGTGGAAATATTCACTGATGTAATTTGCTAACTTGGGTTTTGGCTTGCAAACTGCCCTAATGTCTATATTTGTTCCAGTGGCTTAAGTCATTGCTTTAATCTCCTGGTATCTGAAATGTGACACTGACATATAGATGACTGATACTTCATGCCATGCAGTTGCTCTAAGTAAGTATATTCCTTGCATACAGCAAATTCAATATAGCATATACATAAGGCATTCTGACTATATCTGGTAACATTTGAACTACTACATTATTTAAACCAAGACTAGATAAAGGAAAAGTAATAACAACATTGTGACTGACCGTCATTCTGAATTATTGTATTGTTTTCACTATCTACCACCACCACTAGTTGATTAGATGAGAATAGTACATATTTTATGATTACACTCTTGGCTAAAAAGTACTTAACAAAAATTGTCTATTGGACCTCTCTAAGAATATTTTAAAAAGATTGATTCTCATTGTTTTTATGCTGTAGATATATCAAACATGAGGGAACTTTGATAAATGTTGTAGGTTTGTAATTCCATATTGGTTAGGTATTGTTGCTAAGGTAAACCAAGTTCTTCAAAGCCTGATAAAAATTAAAAAAAGTTAACTTTATACCCCCTCGCCTCCCAAAATCTGAAATTATTCAGTTTATAAAGACATTATGTGTACCTCAGAGTATTGTTATGCTGGCCACATGACACAGTAATGTCCACAGTGGACATCGCTGACTCCCTCCACCAAGAAATGTAGATGAGCACCGTCGCCTATTGCCAAATATGCCTGGACAGGAGAAACCTCTACCTTTACCTTTTTAAAATCTTTTCTCCATCCAAGGTAAACAGCTTTACGCCTCAATATTTGGTGCTGCTTTGATAAATCACTAACAACTGTTCCAGTAACACTAAAAATATTAAGACTTGCAGCCTTTGGACTTGTAGCTTTTGAACCAAATGCCAAAATCGCAGCAGAATGTATAATTTTCTTAAAATCTAAAGCTGTTGGTTGGATAATATAGGATACTCCAATTCATTATTTCAAATTGTATAGATATTATCCAAATTCATTTCTGAATTCTAAAATTTCTAACATCAAGTTGAAAATGGAAAGACAATAAAGAACAACCTTGACAAGTTCCAAGTTTCATTTTTAATTGATGAAATAATTTCATTATTAACTATACAAGTAGAAAGTTTCAAATAATAATTTGTAATCCAAAAAAAGAAATTCTATAGGAACATAATGTCCCCATTATGATCTGAAAACTTGATTCAAGTCATATCAAAATCTTTTTGATATAAAAATCTTTGTATACTGATCCTGATTAATCAGCTCCAGTGGGAGCTAACACTGATTAATGCAGATCAGTATACAAAGCTACTGTAATTATATTAACCAGGAGTCATTTACGGTTTAAAATTTGGTGTTCTTTCATGAAGCCAGATTATGCAGGGTAAATTGTTGTGGCCAAGATCTTCTTGCCATTATACTGTAGCTGTTAAAATTTTTACATCCTTTTAACAAAGATATTGAAAGATAACTTGTGTACTAGTAAGCATGACTCTTCTTAGCCATCAAAATTACAGGAATACAAGAATCATAATATGAAAACTAGTAGCACTTCATCTTCATAAAATATCTGAGTTATCTCCAGGAGATATTAAGGAGTTTATTAAATTTTTAATACCATTCTAATATTATTCCATCTCCTCTAGAAGATACTAATATCAATAGTATCATAGATAGTATAGTATCATCATTTCCTAGAAAGTGAAGGGTGCACCCAGATCCTCTGAAATTACTAGATTTATAATTTGTTTTTCAAAACATAAAAGCCTTTATCTGATAGTTTGCTGTAGTACATCTGTAGACTACAGGTATTTATAAAATTAAAAATATTGAAGCCTTATTTCACGATACTGTAATTAATGTGCATTGCTCCTAATAATCACTTATTAGACATTTTATTTTTAAGAACTTTGTAAACATACCATAGATCCTTTATCAAATTTAACTAGGAACAATAAATGAACCTGAGTGTGGTAAAGTGTGTAGCACATAACTCAAAGTTGTAGTCGTCACGATTATCTCCTTTCTGTAGACATCAGTTTAAAATATTTTGGTTTACATCTAAAGCTTATCTTTGAATTTGGAAATTGTCCACAACTAATAGTATTAAAGTTGTCTCATTTTAAAAACATGCCTGTATGCAATTTCATGTACTATGTATATGATTGTGGAATGCATCTGAGGAAAATATTAAGATTTAATATGGGCACTCTCTCGTTCCCTCTTTAATTTTAGGCTAATTCAGGCCTCAACTGAATTTTAGCATCATCCAGAATTATAGACTGAGATTTATTTGAGGCCTGGTAATATACATCAAAGTCAGAACAGTGGCTACTTTCCAACCATATGGTTCCACTACTAATAAATTCTCCTGCTTCTGGACGGTATTAATGGGTCACATCCATTGTTACATCCTGTGTGTGTTGAAGCAGCCCTCTACCCCTTCTTTATGTGCAAATCTGTTCCACAGAATTTCCCAGCTTTCCTGAAGGGAGGGAATGGAAGAAAAATTTATTTTATTGGTCAAAAATATCACCAGGTATAAATCTCTGTTTAATCAAAACTTTTAAAAGCCTAAGCTCTTTATTAAAAAATAATACCACTAAAATAAAAAGGAAGGAAGTACACAAGTATGAAAAGGAAATGTATCAGAGGATATAAACATTTCAGTTTAGTACAGCTTAATGCAGAGACAAAGCAGAGATAGCCAATGCTGAACAACAAAAATGATATGTTCCAATATGGATTCTGATGCAGCAAGTGGCTGACATAGTTCAGTTAATTTTGCTGACAGATGTCAGACTGAATAACAGCTTGTCTTAATCTGGCACTATCAATGCCAAGCTACACTCTCATTAAATCAGCAAGTAGAGTACAAATGGTTTTCTGCCAAACGTATAAAACTGGAATATTTGCAAGAATGGTATTTGTATGCAATATATTTTAAAACATGGAATTAAAACTGAATGGGTATGTGAAAGCTGTTGACAAGCCATAATCCACTTGTTTCCATCCTCTGTGCAGCCATGGACAAAACGCAGGACTTTGTACTTTTATCAGGATTATTTTTAATAGTTGCTCCACTCATATGAAGCTTCACAAATGAGTCTATCGCTATAATTTCCAGAATCAACCTTTGTCAGAGTCAAACCAATCCCCCAAAGATGTTGTATGAGTCCAAGTAGCTTTATACTTTGGAAACTACTTCAAAACAATTGGATAGCCACACAATTATTGTTCTTATGTGAACAATAAAATATCTTCTTGGTGAATTTTGTGGAATTCTGACTGGGATTATCAGAATCCTTCGATCAACAGTGTGAAAAAGGACACCAAGATAGTACCACACAAAACTGTATTTTAGTTTTAACTATCACTCATTTTACAATCCATGTTAAGAGTACCAGAAAAATCCACTTTCATAAGTGAGCCAATGGTAATGAAGAAAATCACAGGCTTCGTACAAGAATCGGCGATGCATTGAACCAACTTGGAAATAAGGAAGAATTTCCTGATTGTGAGAACTATTAAATAATGGAACAGCTTACCTTTCAAGCACCCAGGTTTGGGAGCTCATTGGCTGGAGTTTTCAAAAAAAGACTGGGTAACTATTTGTTTGAGATGGGCAGGGGATTAGAGGTCCTCTAATCCAAGGTCCTTCCCAGCCCTATAGTATTATGATTCCAGTTGTGCTGCATCATCCCAGCTGTGTTACTACCAGTGATTGTAATGGCAGCTAACCTATGGAATAACATTTCATGAAAACTTCCCTAGCATTCCTGTTTTTATCTGTTTTATTAGAAATAAAATCTACTTAGTTTTCCAATCCTGTTTAATAGTATATTTTCATCCCAGTTGTAATAAACTTTAACTTCGATAAATATTTAGAAAATTATGAAAACAAGAAAGAAAGGGAAAGGCTAATACAACAAAACTAAGTTCAGAGGCTAAGCATTAATTATGAAGATTTCCTGAAATACTATCTTTAAAATGCACCAAGTACTTCAACTAAGCCTCGCATTGACCTCAGAAAGCTTTGAGGCAAAGCTGATATCAGAAGCAAGAAAGACAAAAGCAAACATAAAGGCCATTTTGAAAAAACAAAACAAAACCCTTGCTTTTCCAGTGATGCTTGTAACCAACCAAAGGGGCTATTGATTCCCACCTGATTGGCGGGACTCAGCATAGCCTGGTACTGCCTCAGATATACAGAAAGATTAAGGTTCTTTTTAAACAGCACAAATGAGGAAAAAAACATATTAATCAAGATGTCATCAAGAGGCAGTACGCTTAGCTTGTACTTGGAAAACATAGACTATCCTAGCAGAGGGGCAGATTGCCCAAACATGGAATGATTTCAGCTTGTTCCAGAAAAGAAGCTAGGATCCAAGCAGAGGAGGCCAGCTCTTATTGATTTGGGAGTAAACACAGTTCTTCCTTAATCCAGACATGTATATATCTATCAAGTGCCTCTGTATTCACCAGGACTGCCACTTCCTCTCACTCCGTAGGTGGGCAGGCAGTTCATTCTGATTATATAGTGCTGGCAATCTCGATGGTGGGCAGAGTGTTTGTACTTATCCCTCCAAATACAGTACTGAAAAAGTTCTGCAAAAAATATCAGTCCAAACTGAACCTAAATCATGGTTTGGGCTTTTATTAATATATAGTGAAACAGTGACATTAAAAGAAAGCTGTGATCATCCCTTATCACTGTCCAATGCTAATATAGTTGAGTGTAAAACACGAGGGCCCCAGATTGCCTAATCTTGAAAAGATCATAACACATTATGCTTTAACTTCTCAGTGTTACTCTCGTGTATAATATAGAAAATAATTTCCCCTTATGAGAATAAACAGAATGGCACATAATGGGTTAGTTTAGGGGTGCTGCTAAAGAAAAATATGTATCATGCATACATTTTTGTATCAGGAGACAGACTGAAACTTGAAATACTGTAGATATATCTAAATGACTGCTAAATGGCAATTATCTTTGTTATCAACTTGGGTTCATTTGGATTTTTTCAGCTTATATATGATACACTTCCTTTAAAGAGGCCTTGCCCCCCCCCACCCCAAATAAAACCATTTGAAAGATGAACACCTCCTTTCTAATGTTATTGCTTTAATTCAAATTGGGGATTCCTGCACTGTAAAAAAGGATCTGAAAAGAAACAGTCACATATTTTGTACTTCTCAGAAGAAGAGGTCAGGTATGAGTAACAAAAACTTTGCTGAAGCAGCAATACACTTATCAAAACTTCCCCAGCTCTGATAAAGAAACCTGGAAAACATTTGACATTTATTGAAAAGATTTGGTCTTAGAAGGCCCGATGATTCCTAATTCAAATAAATAAAAGAGGGTTGCTGTAGAAACAAGATGTTTAAAATTTGAACACACACCACACACATGCCTACAAATTCATTAATAGGACTTCTTCTTTCAAATGGAAACATTATTTGCCCAGAAAAGGCAATTTGGAAAACTGTATTTAGTTAACAAAAAGGTGCCAGCACTGGATACCGAGATATTTTAGGCTTCACAGACATCCATCAAGATTTGCTTTATATTGCCACTTGATGAAAAAATGTTGTCCCAGGACACCCAAGATTCATTTCTGTTGGTTCCCTGGGTCCTTAAGCGTTTTCCTGTCATCAACTATCTGCAGCGCTGTAAAGGTATTGGGTGACTTAGCCACTGATCACTCAAGCAATCCTAACGTAATGGATAGAATGGGGCCAGCTTGTCAGTTCGATAAAAATGCATGAATGATTTCAAGGGAAGACAGATTATAAAAGAACCGCTTAAGCAAAAGAAAGAGAAGGTGAAGAAATAACAGTGGCTTGGCTATTTTCTATTTTTTTATTTTTAAAAAGTTTCTTTCTTCCTGGTGGAATTTGCTTTCATTTTGCTACAAGAAACTCTACCAAATAATGAGGAAGAGGTATGAAACTTGTCTCTTTGTAGATGGACGAAAATACTGTTGACCCAACACCCTATTTTTGTTTTAAGCCTGAAGGAAATATTAATTAGAAGGTTCCAGAAAGTGGAGGAGTGTAGATATGCAATGTTCAATGCATGAACCATTTCATGCTCAGAACAGCTGGTTTTGGATAGTTCTTATACAACCTGAAATGGATGTGTTTCAGCTGTCTTGGGTCATGGGCGAATAACAGAAAGGCAAAGAAGAGTAGGAAGAAAAGGTTTTGAGAGGAACAGCAGTAGCTCAGTTGTCTCCACTGGAAATCTTCCTGCTAACACCAATAAAGAAGGAACAGGCCAATATATTGCAATAAAATGAGGGTAAAGGTTTGTTCTCCGACCTTGTGGGTTGGTTTCTAAACGCTTCGTTACCAGGCTAGATAACATCTCCAGCAGAATTTAGGGAGTGTCCGTGTTCTTGTTTATAGCAATAGCCCTTAGACTTACATATTGCTTTACAATGCTTTTACAGCCCTCTCTAAGCGGTTTACAGAGTGAGCATGTTGCCCCCAACAATTTGTATCCTCATTTTACCCACCTGGGAAGGCTGAGTCAACCTTGAGCCTGCTGAGATTTGAACTGCCAAATTGCAGGCAGCCAGCAGCCAGCAGAAGCAGCCTGCAGTACTGCACCCTAACCACTGCACCACCACGGCTGGTTATAAGGGCTTTAGGTATAGATGTGTCAAATAAGGGTCTTGTGATGGGTCAACTGTGAGTTGTCAGTGAGTCTTGTGATGGGTCTTGTCATGAGATTACATAAGGTCAGGGTCATTGGGAGGTGAACTGCTAGGGGGTTTGCATGGTTGAGGGTTGGTGCTGTCTCTGATTGGCTATGCAGTTGATCTGGACTCTGAGGGGTTCATTGGCTGATGGTAGGTCAACATGTCTGTTGATGGAATTCCTTGTGGAATGCCAGGCTTTGATGAACTCACGAGCGTGGTGAGTGGTAGTGTGGCTGTTGCTTTTTGTGTTGTTCCAATTGAACTGATACTGTTTGGTATTGGTGGAGGTAGAGAGTAAGGATTTTGGATTGTAAAAGAAATCAATATAAAGATATAGATTGAATATAAAAATATACAACCATTGGTTGAACTTGGAAGTATAAA
>JAEANM010004480.1:0-20760 GCA_017656035.1 Myanophis thanlyinensis
ATTTATAGAGAGACAGCAGCTCCGGTCACACACTTCTTGCACTGGCACGAAGCAGAAGGCACCAGCCTGAAGATGGAGAGTGGGACCTCACCGAAACAGTGCAAAGATATTCTCAAACTTACACAGGAAAAGACTTGAACAGACCTAGACCTGCATTATTGCCTATTTTTCTGTGGCATTCAGTTGCCCCCAACATTCAAAACATTTCCTTCTACAATTATCTTGCTACCAAAATGAATTGAAGATAAAAGTTGTTTGTTGAAAAGTTAACTGAATTTTCCTGCTGGACATGTATAAATAATTTTCAATTACTATTTCCAGTACTAGATCAATTCTTTTTCTTTATTAGAGTTAGAAAACCAGCAATACTTACCACTTTAAGTGAAGATGATTTGTCTTCAAAAGGAATGTTTTCATGCTGTCAAAATAAAACATGCACATTGTAACATTTTCCATAAACTTGCAGATTTACAAACATTTACATGCTGATTACAAATACCATATAAGTTAGCAGCAAGGAATCCTATGCCCTCCTAAGGGTACTGTAGTAGCCCAGTCAGCATATCAATGTTGAAGTATTCTGGCTATTGTTATTCAGCAACATCTGAAGGCTTACAGGCTCCATATCCAACATTAATTTCGTGTTTTATGTATATTATCATTTTTAATATTTAATCAGAAGATGGTAAGAGATATACAAATATATTACATATAAATATATAAATAAGTGATAAAAACTAGGGTGCAAGCAAGGGTTTTTAAAAACTCTTTTCTCACTTTGCAATCTTGATTAAAACCATTCCCCTCTGAAGCCACTATTTATAACAGAAAGTAAGTTGTTTTTTCTATCAATGGATTTCTAAGCCAATAGAAATAGCATTTGGAGGATTTTTTTTAATAATATTTTATTTATACTTTTTTCTTTAATGTACATAAAGCTCAATATTCACATTGGCAATGCGCTGTCTGGGTACAGTCGATTTTAAATAATAATGACAAAAATTTTCAGTAATTACATTTTTGTTAAAGATACAAATAATGTGGTCATTAAATAGGAGTTCCTCTCTTCTACTTCCCTCTCTCACTCTCCCCTTCATTTCCCTGTCCTTTTCTCTCTTCCCTTCTCCTCTCCTCTCTCTTCTCCTCCCCTCCACTTCCCTCTCTCCTATCCCCTTTCTATTTTCCTCTCTTCCTTTCTCATGTCCTCCCCCTCCCCTCTACTTCCCTCTCTCCTTCTCCTTTTCTCCCCTCTCCTCCACTTCCTTTTCTCCTTTTTTTTTTGTGTGTCAATGTTTTTTATTTTTCATTTTTTACATAACTTCCTACATCCTTCATCAAGTCATGCATAATTGGGTACACAAAAATCTAATACTTATGGTTAACAAATAAAAAAAATCATCATACATATCTTTATATGCACAGCGCAGCAACTGAGTGTCATTCAATTGAGTATATAATAATGATCACATATTATTACAATTACTAATCTTATTTAACTTCCAAATATGGCAGAATTTTTATATATGAATACGTTTCATTATTTAACCAATAATCATTTAATTTATACTTTTTGTTTGCTTATTCAATATATAATCCTGATTTTACAAAGTTATCCATTTTGTATCAACCACCATATTACATTTCATAAATCTTATTACCAATATATCAATCGTTAGCTATGTAATCTTTCACATGTTCTGTAATTCTCGGGATAGTATACATATCCATATTATACATCCAATTGTTATATTATATTGTTCCCCTTTTATCTAATCTCCATCCAGTTTAAATTACGTCACTGTCTTTATTTTTTTAAAAAAGAAATTTTTATAAATTTAAATTTATTAAATCCTTTCTATCCATTCTCCCTAACTCTCCTTAATGTTCTAATTATTTTTTCTTAGCTTGTCTCCCATAATTCTCCTTTCTATCTATATTTCTATCTATATTTCTTTTTTGGTTATCTACTTTTAAGTTTTTCTCCCTTCTCTGTCCTATTACTTTGTCTTAACTTCCAAAATGTTTGCTCTTATTTCTACCTCCTCCCCAAACAGAACTTTCTGGCTGTCCCATCCCACTTTAACTTTTGATAAGTATTTTCTTGTCTTATTTCATCCCTTTTTGCCACTTTTAATGATATTCCATTTATTAAATCTTTTTGTAACCCTTGCTGGATCACCATTTCTGTTTTTAAATCTGATTTATTGTTTTCCACCTCTTCCTGCTTGTCTTGTCCCTTCACTTCTTTTTGTATAATATTTTCCATTGTATTCCTTGTGATCTTGAATTCATTTCTTAAGTCCAGCCACATTTCCCTTATTTCTTGCAATAACAACTCCATCCCATCCCAATAATTCATTCTTCTTGGTGGAATATCCCACATATTTTTCTATATTTCTACCATGTTGATCCAACAACCATATACACAAATTTTAGTCAAGTCTCAAATATTCCCAAAGTCTCAAACTTTTAATGTATATAATTCCAAGTTTAATTCTCTTATTCTTCTGTCCAGTTCCAATACCAAATTATGGAGCAATTTTCTAGTTGTTCTTTGTCTATTTTGATAATTCTTTTCACTCAAAGTTACAAATACAATAAGCTCCTTCCATCAGCAAATGGGACTTTTAATTCAGGTTCCTAATGTTGAAGTGCTCTATATCTATTATTTCCAGTATTCAGTCTTTGTTAAAAAGGTTATTTAATCCATAAATTTGGCATCAAAATGCCTATCCAGAATGATAGCCCTCCAAATTGTAATATCCAAGTTTCTCTGCTTTAATAATCAATTGATGCTTTCCACTTTAAATCTTTCATTGTAAAACAGTCCCCAAAATGCTGTTCCAAATTCCTCTCCTGCACCCTGCTTAGCTGGCCACAGTTGTCACAACTCCATAGCAGCCATGTTTGACTTCCTCTTCTTCCTGCTGTGCCTTAGGAGATTTTATGTCCAGAGGTACACCGGGAGAATTGCGTACTCTCTCCGACCTCACTGGGCAACCTCCTTTGCTTTATTGCTCATCCAGGGTAATTTTCGGCTCCCTCCAGGCCCACACATAGTTAGACAGCCAGAACAGAGACAGAGCATTCTGTCCTGTGTCTAGCAACACCACAAGGTCAATCGGAAGTCCATTCAGAGGATTTCTTAAAAACATTCTCTCACTGTGGTTTCAAAAGGTGTTCTTACAACTTTTTTTAAAAAAATAAAGAGTAAATGTGTAAGCTGGCCCTTGCTTAATAAATATCTAGCTACTAGAGGTACATTATAAACATTTCAAGAAAGCTCTAACATAATCCTCAATAATATATACATGGGCAATTTGTTCCATGGAGATTTAAAATGTGGCAATAGTGCTTGAGTTAAAACTTAATCAGATCATTTTGAACTACTGTGTTCATACATTTTCTTCCTTCTAAGCGGGGCCACACCAAAGGCAAAGGAACATAGAAAGTATTTTTTCTATCAGTCATCTATTTTTAATTTATTAGCAACTACTTTTAATCAAGTAGCAACTACTTATTTTTTTTCTAGTGCTACCATAGTTATCAACTCCAGTTTTTAAAAATCACATCTGTAGTCCAACAAAGAACATCTAGTTTGCAGGGAATTCCAAGTTACAATGAATTAATTAAATAATGGAGCCCTATTAAAGCTAGGAACTATAAGGGAAGGAGAAATGAAATAAATGTGTATACAGTATGTACGCACTTTAGCAAATTGTTATATTTAAGACAAGGGAATAATGTTTCCAAAGAGATGCTAAACCATTTAAACTCTTAAAATGCATAGCTTCCTGTACAATTTCATCACCTAGAAATATTTCAACCCCAATAGTTGGTACGTAACACAAATTATGTCAGACATATTTATGTGATTGGAGGACTCATACAGTCTTTTCCTCTGAAATATTAATGACACTTGTCCACTAGGTCATCATTGCTAACATGTTTTCCCAAAAATAAGCCCTATCCTAAATAAGCCCTAGCCTGATTTTTAAGCTTGCACCTAATATTAAGTTCTAACCAAAAATTAAGTCCTAGTGAAGCGAGGTGGACATAGCTAGTTAAAGAAGGTGGCAAGTGTCTGGCAGCAACTGCAGGCATGACAGATGTGTAAACTGCCCAAACAGGTTAGATCCAAGGGCAGAAAATAAAACACTGCCCAAAAAAGGAACTAAAGGGAGGATTAGGAAAGTGTTTTCGCTCCCTGAAGGCAAAACACAGAAAAAATGAGGAAAAGCTTCTTTCCACAATATGGACACTTAACCAGGAACTACAAGCACACTCAGGACCACAACAAGAACCATGTCTGCATCTAACTCCCACCTTCCCAACTACCCTTAACTATTTTTCTAACCCCCCACTCTCCCTTCCTACCTTAACTTATCCGCGGTTGCGTAGGCATTTCACTGCATATCGTACCATGTATGCCCACATAAATTGAAGGTCTATCTCAAAATTGTAAACCCCCCACCCCACCGGCTGAGGAAGGGGTGATGAAGTTAGAGGAAAAAAATTATTCCTCTACCCATTCCCCAGGCAGGGAACAGCCTACAGCCAACAACTATCCACCCAACCAACCAACCACATGTCCCTTCACAAAGACGAGCGAACCCTGAGATGGCGCTTAGCATGGAGGCTCCATCCCTTTGCTATTCACCTCATGGAGGCTTGGCCCCATCCTGCCCCACCAGAGTGACACCAGCGGCCAGGTCTGTGTATAGTAAGGAGCACAGGGTGCAACTCGACACAGCAGCAGGACCAGAAATGTGGATAAAGTGCCTTCCCGAGCTTGGCATGGACCCAACTTGGCCCCTTAATCACAGCTCCATAATTGGCTGAGGCTGCGAGGCCTGGGAGTTGCCTCTCGTTCCATCTCTCCAGGCACCTGGAGATGTTTCTGGACCAGGACACCTCGCAGTTGACAGCCTCTCTCTTCCGCAGCTCACATTGTGGCCTTGGAACAGCCACGGTTTGCACTCTGCTAGGCCTGGATCTCAGGTCTTCCTCAGGCTGCTGTTACTGTATGAGGCGGAAGGCCATGCAGCACATGAGGCTCACCTGCTCCCCCCGTACCTCTGTGCAGCTTTTGGGCCTGCTACTGCTAGCCTTGCAGGGAAAGCCCAGATCTATGACCCCTGGAGCACCTCACCTTCCTGCCAAGGCCCCCTTCAATAGCAATCCCTGGTGGAGCCATGCTGCCTTGTTGACCGTCACTTTTAGGTTCCAACCCTCCCTGACCTCCTTGGCTTTGATGGGCAGGAGCTCTGTGGGGGCCCTGCAGTGGAGCAGATGGACGAAGGAGGAAGAGGGAGATTGATTGTCCCTTCCTCGTTTGTGCTCCAAAATCCTATCTTTCCTGGCTGCTGAGCCTTCAGGCTGCAGGACTGCCATGGAATTCCTGCCCACCAAAGGGGAGGTGCATAGCCTGAAAGCAATGGCGGGCAAGGCAGTGTGGCTCCACCAGTGACTAATGGCGAAGGGACTCTGACAAGCCAGTGGCAGGGGGAAGCTTTCTGGAGGTCGTAGATCTGGGCTGATTTGCTCTGCCCCAGGCAGGAGCAACCTAGCAGGATGGCTGAGAGAAGCACAGCCAAGAGGGTAAAGAGACCCTGCAAGGCCTGCAGCAGGCCCAGCAGGTCAGAGGCATGGGGAGGGAGGCGATCCCAATGCGCCACATGACCTTATGCCTTGTCATAGCAGCAACCTGTGAGCAAGATCTGATTCCAGTGTCCCAGCTGCAGGGCGGGCAGAGGCCAGGGCACACCACAAGCTTGGCCAGTTGCAGTTGCAGGCAAGCAGATGGTGGGACGGAGAGGGCTGATTTGGTAGTAGCAGCGCTCCCACTCCCAACAGGCTCCCACACTCACCTTCTGTACATGAACAAAATAAGACATGCCCTGAAAGTTCTACTATTTATTTTGGAGCCAAAAAGGAAATAAGACTGGGACATATTTTTCCTTTTGACTCCAAAAAGAAACTGGGTCTTATTTTTGGGAAAACACAGTATTAGCAACAGGGAAACAATATCAAGATGAGGATTACAGTGTCAAAGACTGCACAGAAATAGCTGTCCAATACAACTATATTTTAAACTGATCAATTGATCCTGGAAAGCAGGAGATACACTGAGAACAATCTCCTCCAGTTCATGTCAATGAACTAGGGAGGGGCATAATATATATATGGGTACAAACCACAGGAAAAAATATTCAAGGATTGCATACAGTAAATTCTTACTTCTAATATAATGCTTATTTTATAAAATATGTGACAGATAATGGACAAGAGTTAGAATTATCTTGTAAAAATGTTTCTATAATGTTCCCTTTTCTCCTTTTCCTAATTTTTAAAATACTTGTAAGTTTTATTTAAAAAATGAAGTTTTTATTAAGGTTCTTGTGACATATGCTATTGAATTAGGGACATCCTACATAGTAGTAAATGAATAGAACAGTGATAATGGTTCTATAAATATGTATGGTTCCATAGCTATAAAAACAGTGGACAAAAATATTGAAAGTTATACCTTGTTTCCTTCTTCCTTAATTTGAGGGTTTATAAGTTTTACAAATGAGTAGAATAGCTGACGAATCCTAGAATCGCCTATAAATGTAATATATTTGTTTTTGAGGCATGATTTTGCTTCACTGTAAAAACAAACATCAATATTAATTTGTTTCAAGTATGAGAATAAAAATGAAGGTTGCAAACATTTAATAAAAGAATATACTGGTAGGCAAATCCTATTTATTCCAGAGTGGCTTATAAAATATTTACTAATATACCAAAATATTGGAAAAATCTTAACAGCTATATTCACAATTGCCAACCCGGTGTCGAGGAAGCCTTGTTAACAGTAACAACAACAATAGTAATAATAATCATACAAAGTCAAGATAAAACACCTGAGCAGACAAGGGTCTCACACAGCCTCTAAAAACTAACCCAATATCAAAATGTTATCAAATAGGTATTTTTAATTTAACAGAAGATGTAAAATATTAAACCCATGACTAGCAAACTAATCATAGCAAATATTCTAAATATCTTTGGTTTTTAATTAAATGTAAACTAAATTTAGTTTGTGTCTTGCTGTAAATACAGTTACAATATTTACCTCTGTTTATATCTATGCATCATGCAGCTATAAGGTTGCCATGTTTTGTCCCCAAGGAATCTTCCAGTAGAGAGAAGATATTCACAAGTATCATTACCTAACGAGAAAAAAAATATAATATAAGAAAAAGAAACTGATAGATAAAAATACCTAAATATTTAACTGATTGTATGATGATCCAATAATAATAATAAACTCTGTAAAGAAGCTGAAGAAATAGCGTATCACATGGTTGATTGCTGCTAGATAATTGCACAGGCCACCTACAAACAATGGCATGATAAAGTAACAAGAATAGTCTGCAAGCAAAACTGATAGGACCATAAAATAGACAAAGTAATAGAAAATGAAGAAGCTAAAGTGCTCTGGTCTTTGCAATTCAAACAGATATGACACTTGTCACATTATACCTGAAGCCTAATACATTACACCTCAAGCCTGTTGATAATAAAGACAAAAACATGGCAGTAGCTAGAGACAGCAGAATAGAAGAAAAAGAATTGGAGAAGATAATAAAATACAAAAACTGTAAATAGAAATAGAATAACTGTGGCAAAGAAAGCAAAGATAATACCAACAGTAATCAGCACCTTGGGTATAGTCCCAAAACAACCGGCAACATAATGTTCATACACAACATATCTGCAAAGCTTACAGTAGTTCCCAACTTATGACTGTTTAACAACTATTCAAAATTATGAAGGCCTTTGAAAAAATGACATACAACCTGTACTTATACTTGTATCATACAATCATGGGACAACAATTTAGGCACTTGACAACCAGCTTGCCTTTATGACAAATTGTAGTATCCTGCAACCATATTATCAGAATGTATTATTTTTGCTACTTTCCAGAAAATAATCCCCACAGGGGAAGTTGTATTCACTTATGACTATGTGATTTGCTTAGTGACCATGAGGATTCACTTTATTAGCGCTCTAATAAAATTGGACCCCACGTGATTTATAATTTCAACAATTTATGATAGAAATTCCTGTCCTAATAAGTTGTAATTTGAGAACTATTTGCACTCTTTTCTAACTATATAAGTTATATGCAGTTTTTGTATTTATTTTGCATTTAGAAATATAAATGCATCTTCTCATTTGATAATGAAGAAAAAGTAACTGTGCCAGGAAGAAATTAAAAGTAGAGTTACCTAAATCCTTTTGGTTTCTTAACTGTATCCATTGGAGGTGCATTCTGAGATGTGTGGCCATACAAATCTTTTAAATAAGTAACTATAACAAATTGGCAATTATTAAGATTGCTATCGCTTTAAGAATAAGTGGTTATGGAAAATCCCCTTGATGAAAATGGAATCTAATACTACAACCCCAGAGATCTGTGGGTTTTTTTTTAGTTTGGTACATTGCCAATACAAAAAGAAAAACAATTAGATGTAATATAAGAATATCTTTAACTGAATTATCTTGCTTGTAGTTCCTCCCCTAGGGATATGCAAAGTTCTCTATTCATTAATTGTTCAATGTGTGAAACAGCTGGTTTCGCATAGTGTGTGCTCAAACTGAAAATGCATGTTTGGGAAGTTTTGGTCCATTCCATGTACAGAACAAAACATGACTGTCCTGTCCTGTCCTGAACATAGAACAACACAGGACTGTTTGTTCCAGACAGAAACTTGGCGCTTTGGTGTGGCAGAAGGTAAGGAAAGAGAGGGTGCTGAGACATTGGGGGACAGGGTTGAAAGGAAGAAGGGCAGTATCAGAGTTATTCTGTTTATCTTGTAGATATTATTAGAAATCCTTCAAATTTCTAGGTTCAATCACATCACAAGATTTAAAATGGATACCTAATATCAAAAATGTCATCAAAATAGCCCAACAAAGAATGCTTTTTTCTGCGGCAACCCAGAAAGCTCAAACTGCCCAAGGAACTGCTGACCCAGTTCTACAGAGGAATTATTGAGTCAGTCATCTGCACTTCTATAACTGTCTGGTTTGGTTCTGCAACCCAACAAGACAGATACAGACGATAATTAGAACTGCAGAAAAACAATTGCTACCAACCTGTCTTCCATTGAGGACCTGTATACTGCACGAGTCAAAAAGAGGGCTGGGAAAATATTTAAGGACCACTCACATCCTGGACATAAATTGTTTCAACTCCTACCCTCAAAATGACACTATAGAGCATTGCACACCAGACCAGCTAGACACAAGAACAGTTTTGTCCTGAAAATAATTCCTTCAAAACTGTCAAACTACAGTATTTACTAAGTCTGCATTACTATTATTCTTCTCATCGTTCCTATCACCTATCTCCTCCCACTTATGAGTATACCTTTGTTATTTGTATCCTTACTATTTATATTATTGTTTCCTAGTATGTTTTGATTGTTTATTTGTACCCCATGACTATCATTAAGTATTGTATCTTATGATTCGTGATGAATATATCATTTCTTTTAATGTACACTTCATAAGCACCGAAGACAAATTCCTTGTGTGTCTAATCATAATTGGCCAATAAAGAATTCCACTCCATTCCATTCCATTCCTATTAATTTCTTAATGGCTGTGAACTTCCCTGCAAGATTTTTCACACAGGCTTCTCTAACTAGATGTACTGACATGATTTTGTTACATATATTTAGGATCCAAATTATCTCTAAATTACCTTTTTTTTCAAAATGTGACTTTGATTTTCTTTGTTTTTTTCTCCTCAAACCTTATTCCATGTGGTATTTTTCAGACTGAGCATAAGAGTCAAAATAACTTATCTTTATTTTTTTTATGTCATTCTTGGAAGATTTTTTTTATTTAAAGAATGGATTAAAATTCACCAAATAAATATACTATCTTCTAATATTTTAATATTAGAAATTTTAATATTACAAGCTAAAAATAAGAAACCAGATGTGCAAGTTTGAAATAGATTACTAAATAGATAATTACTTTGAAATAGATTCATCATCAGAAGAAATATTGTGACTAAGTTTCCACATCCAGATAGGAAGTACCATCTATAGTATAGATCTGTAGCAGCAGCTATACGTTTTCAAACTCATTATGTATTTATTAATCATCTGATTGTGAATCTTGATGAAATAAAGGCTCAAACAGTTGTTACATATGCTCAGGAATATATGAGTTTGGGTTAGGGATGCATTAACATGATGGCAACAGAATGTAACTGCTTTCAGCTGCTGAAGAATTAAAATATGATCTTCACTGCTGCATAAAACCTCCTTGCGCATTTCAAATTTTGTATATCTCTTTTCAATTAACTTCTGTCAAGCACCTAATACCCTTTAAATTTTGACTCTGTTATTACCATATTTCTCCAAAAACACAACTCAACCCAATAATAAGCCCAACCCTAATTTGTCACCTGAAGCATGCCATTCTATAAGCACAATTAAAGCTCAATTTTACAATGTTTTGCACTAATCAAGGGCTTTAATCTAGAGACAACATATGATTGATTGCAATTCACTAACTTGGAAGACACTAAAATATATTCAAGAGTACCATGAACTGTGTTCTAATTTTTCAATATGCATATTTCAAATTTCTCAAATGGAAAATTTACTATTTCATACAGAATGCATACCAAAACTATTGAATGCAATGGTAACATGCCTTTTCATACCTTTTCAGAACACTATGATTCATTCACTGAATTTCATAGTTCAGTAATTTAGTTCCTGCTCTATCAAATTTTTGTTCTTAACTTTAATCTTTTATAGTTTACTTATTATTAACATTGAAAAAATAACAAATATTAAAAAAAGATACTGGCTAACAATTTGAAATACTGTACAGGTTTGTAACCATATCACTATGAGTAAAAAACAAGAGAGAAAAAAACAGGAACTGAATAGGGAAGTTGCCTTTTCAACTCTATTAATACATATGCAACCAATCCCAGTGTTTTTAATTATCGTATTTTCAGCGTATAAGATGCACCCTCCTCCCCCCCTAAAAAAAGTGGGTGAAAATGTGTGTGCATCTTATACAGTGAGTGTTTCTGAAACCCTGCCCACCTGGCCACCATTTTTTGGCCTACGCACGACCCATTTTTGGGCTTTTCCGGCCTTTTTTCAGCCCGTTTTTCAAGGCTCTCTGGCCCCTTTTTGGGGCATTTTGAGGCCCAGTTTTGGGGCTTGAAAACAAAACAGGTAAAAAAAACCCAAAAACAGGCTTTAAAAAGGTCTCAAAAATGGGCTCAAAAAAGCCTCAAAAATGGGCCCCAGAGCCTCAAAAACAGGCTGAAAGAGAGCCTGAAAATGGAGCACATGGAGGCCAAAAGTTTTTTGGGGGGTTGTTTTCCTCTTCTAAATCTAGGTGTGTCTTATACTCAGGTGCGTCTTACATGCCAAAAAATATGGTAGATAATAGTGGGACATAATTAACGTCCATTGTATAGCAATTAAATAGTTCCCTCTGAGTTAAAATCCTGGGATAATAGTTGGCAATTTTCATGTTATTTAGGACCGACAGATTGAACTACTTAATGTGTTCTTTGGAAGTGACATCAGACGTTTCTTATCTACTCAATATGCAAAAAGTGGGTAACCAAGGCTAGACTATCCAGATATAATATTTCAAAGTAGAGACCCCAAAGTGAAACAGAGCAAAGGTCATTTTAAAGCATTTATTATAGAAGAGTAAGCAAGTTTTTAGTGAATAGAAATAGTACATTTAATAATTCTGAGAGGTAGAAAAGTTATAACAGGTAGAACACTGAGGCAAAGTAAAATGTAAATGATTTGATATTCATATAATCCCTTATTTGATTTTTAATGCTACAGATATTAGGCTTTAAACTAGTTTTCATATGTATCAATCTGAAAATGATTCACGAATTCAACTTTTTTGTACTAACCAATATTTGTTGATTAAGTTAGAGAAGATTTGGGTAGGCAAAACAATTCAGAAGCTTCCTGTAACCTATAAATTGCTTATTTCAGGTATCAACAATCCTGGAGAATTATTCTTTACTTCTAAAGACTTGGATGAGACAACGTTCGTATCAGATACATACGCAGGATTCAAATTCAGATATTGGTTCTGCTCCATTATGTATGTAGGAAATATAACTTGATTCTCTTACTCTTTTGCCAGCAATGGATTTTTATATTAAAAAAAGATGTATGGTCAAATTCAGAATGCTATTATTCAGAAATGAGTAAGAAAAAGTTTAATGTCAATAAGCTGTTATCAAATATAGAATGTGAAATGAGAAACCTGAATTATAACTTATGTTGAAAATATTCAACATTATCAAGGTATGAGGCATCTATGCCACCATAAAGATTAATGACCATATCAGTGATGTTGTGTTATAATCTATCACTGATAACAATTAGACATTTAGTTTACTGTGCATCTACTTGTGTTAAAATACTGTCAAATGCAATGTGTTAACATAGCAGTTAAAAAGCACTCAACAGAAATTCTGTCTTTTGCTCCCTGATTTTGCTGAAATGAAAAAAGTTGATTAAATTAAAAATATCCAATTCAAGAACTTTAGTCACAGAAAACTACTAAAACTTCTGTGACAATCCCAGTGAAACGTAATCAAAGTACCTCTGCAGTCCTCACTTACCAACTTTGCTTGGAACTGGCAACTCCATGAATAAACAAAGCAACTGCTAAGCAAAATATATCCTGTAAACACTCCACTTAATGATGGTGGTAGCAGTGATGATTGAGATATCAAATAATCTCACCTTGTAATCTCCTGCTGCCTTTCCCATTTACTCTGCTTGACAGAAGCTGATTGAGAAAGTAAATTCCACACACAAGTTACAGATTTAATGGAAGCCTTAGCATTTTGCTACTATCTACCTCCATAGAAAAGGAATGAAACATTAAAGTAGCAAATCAATGAATGCTGAATCAGATGCTGCCTCCCTGGTCATTACATTGGTCCTGCTATTTTTCTGACCCTTATTTTGTCATCATACTTGCCAGTCGTTTAGAAAGGCAAGCCTAAAATTTATTGAACCAATTACACTGGATCTATAAAACAAAGCCTGATGAAGGAGATTCAAATCCCTATTCTTCAAATATATCATTGCAGGCTTATCTTCCAGGATCTATTTTTCTTGTCAAGCCACTTCCTGCAAGGCTGTCAAAATGTATCATTTATACCTCTACTCTCATTTCCTTGTTTATAATGAGCAGCAATTAGACCTACCCCTCAGGGCAGGGAATTTCTTTAGATAACAACTCTGAATATGTTACACTTCCTGCACCGGTAGTAAATGAGAAAGTGCTTGGCTTAACTGGGTCTGCTTTTTATCTGAACAGGTGAAAGCACTTGTCTGTTAGCGAAAAGAACCAAGCATAGAAATATTATCGCGTCTCCATCCCAACATATGAAAAAGAGGCTAGAGGGAGCAAGATGTTCGCCGGGGCAGATGCTTGCCACCTTCTCAGTTACCTGGCCGTTATTCTATGTTCCCTGGGGGGGGGGGACTCGCGACCGAGCCGGCTCAGGAGCTTAAAGTCCTCTCTCCTAACCGACCGCCCCTTTAGATCCGTGAAACCTCCTCCCGACGGAGACGAAGCGGGACAGTCCGGCAACTGCGCGCGTACCTTTGGCGGCGATGTCCCTCTCCTTAGCCAGTCCCCGCCTGCTGTAATGGTCGTTCTGGGGCCCCTGCTCTTTACTCACCTTGATAACGACGGGAGACGGCGTAGCAGGCGGTGAGCAGGAGAACAGCGGCTAGCGCCAGCGCTTTAGCGCTCCTCACGCTGAAGTAGTGGTTGATTTCCCGCTTGCCCAAGCTGTAGGCCAGGGCCGCCATCTTGGCTCCTCCATGACAACAGTGCGCGAAGAAGCGGGCGGGAGGGCGCACACGGGTAGCGCTGGGTTCCCAGGAGGGAAAGAGAAAGCAGGTGCTGCTGCTGCTGCCGCCGCCACTACCGTCGTCCGAAAGGCTAGGAGATGAACAGCCTTGCCGCAGCTGAGGGGGCGTTACTACCGCCCGTTTGTGTCGTTCCGGCTCAGCGTCCTGCCGCCTCTCTCGGCGGCGCAGACCCCTCCCCTGTTTTCTCCTCCTACTCCTTTTTCAACTCGGCAGCCAGGGAACACGTGCACCGGGTCTGCGACCGCCTCGGACCGCGGTTCCGCAAAACTTAACAATTTGAAGATAGGCGAGTTCCAACTCCCAGAATCCCCCCAACCAGTCATGGGACGCTGGCTAGGGAATCTTGGGAGTTGAAGTCCATACATTTTCAAGTTGTCAAAGGTTGAGAAACGCTGGTTTTTGGTCGTCTGTGCGCCTGTCCTGCTACGGAGGAGGAGCCGCCGCCGCCGCCGCTGTCCCCCGTGCGATCCAACGCGAAGCTCCGCGGAAGAACTGTGGAGGGCGAAAACTTGAGGAATAAACCTGCCTTTAATCATCTTTGCCCTCCTTTTATGGCATTTATGTCTCATGGTGAATGAAGAAATACTGTAGTAGCGATTTATGTCTCGCCCCCTCCCCCGCCACATCTGCTTAAATTGCAAGGGCAGCACTTCGCGAAAGAAACGCAGCGCTAGATTGACGCAGAAAGAGCCGATCAAGGGGCAGCTAGTTATTAGCTCTACTTAGGTATGCGGGCAAAAAGCACACCCAGGAGTACTCGCCCTATATGTAAGGTTAGTTCAACAGTATCTTGCAAATGTGAAAGTACCCCTCCTATATTTTACTCACCTGAAAACTAGGAAGGATCCTTTCTGAAACCCTTTCTGCATCTGTCCTCCCTTGGATTCAAATTTCGTTTTTCAGACCGTCGTCTAGGTTATCTCCCAAAGTATTCTCACACACTTAAACTGTTTTGAAAGTTAGGAAAGGACAGGAAAGAAAGTACCGAGTAGTAAAAATTGTGCCATTGCTGGACTGTTCATCTCACAGACAGCCGGTTTTCCAGATAACGTGATTTACCTTAATTGGCCTTTTGTTAGGGGGTAGGGAACTCAAAATCCTGAATAAAATTTAGGTTTGTTCACGTGTTTGTTGACATTAGTTTAATGAATACCTGATTCAGAAGGCTCAGAATATTTTGCATAATATAAGGGTGTACTAAGGAAAGAGGAACAGATTAATTACATGTCCAGAAAGACCAAATATAACCAAACAAATTAAACCAAGCAAAATTTTACATAAATTCACACACTGGTCTGTCCCAAGGACTGGGAAAATACCCAGATTTTCATTTGCCTTACAGAATATCATCAGAGTGAATACTGTACTTATATGGGGGAGGCTAGTATTGTTCTACAGGACAGGCACTGCAGCAGAATAAAATAGAATTATTTTGTTAGATCCAGTGGTGAGGCCAGTGACATGGCCATTTTGATCACCACAATAATTGAGAAAAATGGCTTGCTTCTCCTTTTCTGGGATGCCACTTAGTCTGCTTCCCAGGAGGAAGAAGTCGAATCAGTTTCCGTCTTTGGCTTGTATGGCGCGAATGAGAGTGGACGTTCGGCGTGGTGGTCATTTCCATGCTGTTCTGGCTTGTTGAGTGATGGTTGTTGCGTTTCGAGGTTTCGGCTGCGTAGGTTAGTCGTGGTCTTTGTCCTGAGATCCCACCTTCATCGCCACTGTTAGATCCGAAATCCCCGTGCATTTAGGCTAAAGAAAACATTCAGATGCGGGTCGGTATAGATGACCGCGAGGGTGCCCTTTATTTCTCGCTCGCGAGTAAAACTCACGATGAGCTGACAAAAGCTGGAGATGCAGGTGGGCCACTTATTTTATATCTTCCCACGGCTCCGCCTGTCACTTACTTCATTGGCTGCACGTCCTGTCCAATCAGGACTCTTCGGGCCGGCAGCCAATCAGTTGTCGGCCTGTAACGCAGCGTGGGCGGACCAGAGGGAAAACTCCGCCCGCACATGCACAAACATAACATATTTATTGGCCAAGTGTGATAAGACACACAAGGAATTTGTCTTTGGTGTGTATACTCTCAGAATATAAAAAAAAAAGGTACATTGGTCAGGAATCATAAGATACAACAATGATAGTCATAGGGTACGAATTAGCATATTAGGAAACTAATCAATGTAAATAGTAAGGATACAAGCAACAGTAATAGTCATAAGTGGGGGGAGATAGGTGATAGGAATGATGAGAAGAATAATAGTAATGCAGACTTAGTATGGTAGTTTGACAATATTGGGGAAATTATTTGTTTAGCAGAATGATGGCGTTGGGGAAAAAACTGTTCTTGTGTCTAGTTGTTGTGCAGTACTCTGTAGGTCATTTTAAGGGTAGAAGGTGAAACAATTTATGTCCAGGATGTGAGTAATCTGTAAATATTTTAATAGCCCTCTTTTTGACTGGTGCAGTATACAGGTCCTCAATGGAAGGCAGGTTGGTAGTAATTGTTTTTTTCTGCAGTTCTAATTATCCTCTGAAGTCTGTATCTGTCTTACTGGGTTGCAGAATGAGGTGCAAATGACAGACTCAATAATTTCTCTATAGAACTTATCAGCAGCTCCTTAACAGTTTGAGCTTTCAGAGTTGACGCAGAAAGAACATTTTTGTTGTGCTTTTTTGATGATGTTTTTGATGTTAGGTGTCCATTTTAAGTCTTGTAAATATGATAGAACCTAGAAATTTGAAGTTTTTTTATTGTTGATACTGTGTTGTCTAGTATTGTAAGAGGTGGTAGTATGGGAGGGTTCTTCCTAAAATCTACCACCATTTCTACAGTTTTGAGTGTGTTTAGTTCCAGATTGTTCCAGTTGCACCATGAGGCTAATTATTCAATTTCATGTCTGTATGCGGATTCATCGTTGTCTTGAATGAGACCAATCACTGTTGTATCATCTGCAAACTTCAGTACTTTAACAGATGGATCATTTATTTATTTATTTATTTAAATTTATATACCGCCCCCTCTCCCTAGGAACTCGGGGCGGTGTACAGCAAGTAAAAAACACATAAACAAAATCTAAAAAACCAGTTAAAATAATTAAATGAGCTGATAATGTAAAAATTATAGTTAAAAGTTAAAAAATTAAGTTAAACTATAAATTTTAAAATTATAAAATTTAAAATTAGACTAACATATTAAAATAGCCCTGAGGCATCAGGCCAGGCTGGCTAGCTGAAAGAGGTGGGTTTTCTACATCTTTTGAGATGTAGTTATTGGTATATAGAGAAATATTACTAGTTTTTATTGCTTTATGATACTCTGGAATATAAAATGGTACAGTGGTATAACAGTACAATGGTAAAGGAGAAAAATGAAAATTGGCATAAAGTCAGAGTTATAATTTTTTTCTGGGTGGCAGTCTACATTTCTGAATTGTGTGCAAGAAACATTCCAAAACAGTAAGAGGGGGCAGCAGAAAAACTAAACTATATCTAAATGTACTATAATTAATAAAATTAGCCTGCATTAATCAATTTAATGTTTTTCTCCTAAAGTTACTTCAAAAATTACAGAAAGTATTAACTTTGTAGAAAGCCATTTTGGTGTGGTTAAGGCATCAGGCTAGAAACTAGGAGATTATGAGCTACAAATCAACTGGGTAATCTTTGGCCATTCACTGCCTCTTACTCCTAGGAAGGAAAAAATGGCTAATCAGTTCTGAAAAATCTTCCCAATAGAACTTCAGGGACTTCTCTAGGTAGTATATGAGAATCAGAACAATTGCGTAAAAAAAAGTAATCTGAATCCTATATCAAAGGCTTTTATGAATTGCATTTAGATCACAATATATCCCATTGTGAAAATTAGAAATCCCAAGCAGAACTCCAATCCTTTCTTATTTTATGTTAATTGTATTTATATTAAAACATTTATAACTGAAACCTATCTTTAGTATAAAATGTGGAGCATACAAATAAATCAATACTTTATTTTCTGATTTGGGTTATCATCAGGAAATCTTATGTAATATTATTAACAAATAATAACAACAATCTTTTTAAAGAACCTTTAAACCATTTTTAAGAACCTAGCTAAAACAATTAAAGTGTTATTGAAAACAGCTTATATTTAACTTTAGTCCCTTTTTTCACTATGTTCTTTTATTTTTCTTACTAGAGTTTTCATTTTATTTTTATTAGTCTCTTTATAGTCTCTTTGAATTTTTAGCTATTAGGCTAATGTCATCATCATAGTGTAGGTTATTGATATTTCTTCCTCCATTTTTAAAACCACAGTTCCAATATTCAAAATTACATTTTACAGTCCAGCTTCTTTTAATATATATTCAACATATAGGCTAAATAAGGTGAACGTGTACATCCATGTGGCACTCCTTTACCAACCTGGAGTCATTCTTTTTCACTATTTTGTCTATGGGTACTTCCAAACATATATATAAATTTTCATGAGGAGAATTAGATCTTCTAGGACTCCAATTTTTCTGAGCACTTTCAACCACTTGACATGATCACCATAACTTTTCTATAATCAATGAAGAATATAGTGATTTCTTTGTGTTGTTGATTGGCTTGGCTTTCTCATTTATCGTGTCTTTGTGTTCAGCAATAACATATTGTTTTCTACAACCAACTTGAACCTCTGGCAACCCCTCTTCCATGTCTGGCTGTTTGAAGATAATGTTAGCTATGAAGAAATTGATAGCTGACTTCCTGCTTCATTTCATTTTCCTACAAATATAGTCATACAACTTTGGCATTCCAGTTTCCAGTCACAGCAGTACACAATCCTAGCATGTTCCATTGACTGGACTAATTAACTGACCACACCTCTCCCCTGCACTTGTTCTGGAAATAACAGAATACTGTAATTTATGCAAAGAAGGAACTACTATGCTACTTCCAATCCATTTAGTTGCTAAAATTTGCTCCACTCAAGAAGCAATATCTAGTGAAGCCTCTAAGTTGCGTTGATGCAGAATATTTAAGAAATTGCAGCTGACACCAGGAAAAAAGTCCACAAAGAAAATGTTTGTTAAGTGTTTGAGCATTGCAGAACAAACTAATTCTCCTTGGTGTCTTAATCTTATAGAATGTGCTACATGGGGATGCCTGTTAAGAGCTTCCTGGAAAACAAGAAAAGAGAACAGTGCTGAGTCATTGAAAGAAAGATCATGGAGAAGAAGGGGAAAATATATTGAAAGACTAACTGGAGGAGGTAAAGTTATCATTTGTGTTAGTTTTAAACTGCATCTCATACTGGATATGTATATGGTACTCTCCGTCTGTAAGGTTGTAAGGCTATAACCTTGCTGCTTAGGAATTGCCACCAACAGGTAGTCCCTGACTTATAACCATTTATTTAATGACTGTCTGAAGTTAGAATTGAAGTTCACCAAAAACCAGTTTTAAACCAAAGCTCAGAAAGGGTATGTAATCTCATGCTTCAATGTCAATCTTTCTAACTAGCCAAGAAACCTTGTGACTCATCTTAGTTCCTTGTCATTAAAAACTTCATTCCGGCAGCTCTGCTTCATTATTCAATTATTTCTTCAAAGTGCTGGAAGAACTCCAACAGGGGAGTATTTCCTCCCAACAACAGTGTAAAAAGCTTAAAACAACCCTTCCCCTTTAAGAAAGTCAAGCCCCAGCAAAGTACCAGCAAAGGATATAAAAAATAAAAGAACTCATCCCAGTCAATAAGTCTATGCCTGGAGTCTTCAAACTACGGCCCGCGGGACGCATGCAGCTCGCGGAGCGCATTTACCCGGCCCGTGACGTCCAAGCCGTTCCCCCCCTCTTTCCCCCCCTCTCCTCCAGCAGCCCGTCCGCTCTGCTTGGGGTGGGCGGACAGAGTGCATGCTTGTGCTGGAAAGTGGTGGGATTGCCAGCGCAAGCATGCGCTCTGTCTGCCCTGGCCTGAGGAGGAGGAGGCCGGCCGCATTCCTTCTCCTTCCAGCCTTCCTTCCGAGCCCTTCCCGCCCTGCAACCACAGCCCCCCTCGGGCTCCATCCGGACCAGGTGGCCAAGAATACTGTTGGGACGGCGGGGCCTGCAGAGCCCTGATGCCGGAGGGGTGAGGCTGAGGCAGCACTGCAGCAGCAGCAGGAGGAACCGGCGCCCCGCTGGCCGCCGCCGGAGAAGGGGATGCTCTGGTTGCTGCCGCTGCCCCCATCGCAGGGGGAGGTGGTGGGGGCGGCCCGGCTCCCACGCCGCTCCCTGGGGAAACCGCCATTCCCATCGCTGTGCCGGCCTTGAGAGCCGCCTTCTGCGGTAAAGTAAGACCGCAGAAGGCCAAGTGGAGCCACCATGAGGCCGGGGTCAGCGGCGGAAGGGAGGGAGCGGCGGGGCTCAGCCAACCGCTGCTAGATGCTAGAGCCACTTCGCCCAGCTCAGGGGAGCCGAGCCGGCGGCTCCATGAGCGGCAGTGCAGCTGTCAAGATTCAAATGGAGATTTTGTAAAGGGGGGGTATTAAATGTATTTGCATGTATATGGACTAGTTAAGGTAGCTAGCAGGCAATCTTGACAATAGAGTATTCCTTGTCGAAGGTCAATGAGACGGAGTGCTCATCTTGTCTGCATTCCACAACAAGTGAGTTTTCCGTGAGAAAGACGTTGGAGGAGTTTGCAGTTGTGGGGGGAAGTACTTTAGAAGTAGTTGGGATCTGTTTGAAGTAATTGGACAGTAATTAATATGTGAGAGAAAATTGGGTGGAACTTTGAGTTTTGCTTAGGTGTTGGAATCCCGGAAGCTTTAGATTCGGGATTCCA
>JAEANM010004481.1:0-20759 GCA_017656035.1 Myanophis thanlyinensis
CTGCGTAAGCATTTCACTGCATATTGTACCATGTATGATTGTGCATGTGACAAATAAAATTTGAATTTGAATTTTGATTTTGTATCTGCATTGTAAATATCTTTTTAAAAAGGCCCACTTTTTAATTTTCTCCAGTTTGATTTAACAATGTACATAATTGATAAGTAAATAATCATATCATTTTCATTGTATTGGAACTAATTATTATATTTAACAATATTGAGTAGCAATAGTATTTATGTAATCATTTGTACAAACCAAAATCCTTAATACACAAATGGTACTGAATCAGTTGCATTGACATACAAAGATGTACTGTCTTGACAATCAATAGAAAGAGCATAAGGCATACTGGTGTAAACTAGAGAAAATGCCTTTAACATGCAGATATGAATTAGGTTTCTGCAGACCTTATACGTTATTTAAGATTACAAGCAAAAGCATCAATATTTTATGTTTCAATATGTAGAATTATTGACTACTCTGAATAAATATTTTGGATGAATATTTTAATCAACATAACCACAGTCAGCAATGAAATTATGTGAAGAGATATTACTCATAACTCGGTAAAACTGTCAAGTTCTTTGATGAAGAAATCATTTCATGTAAAATTCATGTAAATTGAATTTTAAGGTATTGGCCTTTGTCTAATTATTTTAATTGTATTTTAACCTGATGTATTGATGATGTTTGTTTTATTGGCTGTGAACCGCCCCGAGTCCTGCGGGAGAGGGGGCGGTATATAAATTGAATTAAATAAAAAATAAATAAATAAATTTCATCAGAAATGTGTTCATTTATTTCTTTTAACAGGCAATTTATCAAGATTTAGGAATGGCTAAGAGCCATTTCTCTCCCCCCACCCCGAAATGTCAATATCCTTAAAAAATAATATAGCATCGTCAATTGGCAGTCTCCTTTTTTAGAGGGCATGATTGCAAGTTTGTAACAGCCCCTTCCTCCATACAGACATGCACAAGTGTAGTAATACAACTTCAAGATACAGGCACATACAGTCGCAAATTGGATATATTTGATTTATGATCCATGTTTAAATTAACATATTATCAGAAAGTAAACTATCATAGAGACATTATTAGAAAAGAACATAATGGATGTATAACTAGAAAAATGAATATGTTTTTATTTAAAAGCACAAACAGTGTTTAATAGCACATAAGAGTATCCCTTATGTTCCTTCTATTGATTGTCAAGATAGTACATCTTTGTATGTCAATGCAACTGCTTCAGTACCATTTGTGTATTAAGGGTTTTAGTTTGTACAAATTATTACATAATGTTAAATTATTAAAACACAAGTTTTAATCATTTGAAAACTCTTCAAGCTTCTGCAATGAAATGGTCTAGCAATGACAGTTGGAGAATTGCTTGAAAGATAGAAAGTTCTTCCACTTGGTAGAATCAGTGGAAGGAGGAGAGGAATAGGAAAGAATCTGTTCTCTCAATTGGAGCCGTCAGTTGAGAATATACAGAAAAATCTAAAATAAGTATTTTTCTAAAATTCTCCCTATCAGACTCACTCTCTCTCTCCCCACTCCTCTCTCTCTCACACACATACATGTACACTCAAAGATGTAGATATAAATAAGGGAAATGTTTATTTACATAGTTCCAGGCTTACATACTGTATACCTGGGTAGTGTAGGGTAGGGTAAGGTAGGGTAGAGTAGGGTAGAGTAGGCTAAGGAAAAGAAAGGAAAGGAAAGGAAAGGAAATCAGTAATTAAAAAAACATATTTCAGACAGTTTGGACCAGCAATCTTCTGCTATAAACACTGTTACAATATTATGTAAAGCAATTTTAAAAAACTATGATAAGCCTTTACTCAGTTGTATCAATTAAACAATGGCCTGAATGTGTTGCTATAATCTAGTTGTGTCTATACTCTATTGTTCACTAGATTGATTTAGGTGTCTAGGCAAATATCTTCATCTTCCTTCACTGTTCCATATATATGTGTCTCAAAATTTCATGTTTGATAGAGGCAGACAACTTTCCTATATAGAAATAGTGTACTGTTCTTTGGTCAAGAATATACAATGATCTCAGGGCTACCCTGCAAGAATTATACTATCCAAAATAAGCAGAAATGCTAGAAAAATGGAAAAAAAATATACTCAGAAAGGAAGCAGAAACACTTTAATGTGGAATTAATAGAGAGCAATATCCATTTCTGCTATTCAAAACCTATTGCTGTTGCAACAAGGTTAGCAGAACATATAAGCCTTTAAATGAAAAGGTGAATGTTTCATGATAGAAACTGTCAGTGTAATAATGGAGTTAATTTTAAAGGAAATTTAGTTAGAAGAGTATTTTGGAATTTGAAGAAGTAGATTTGAGTTAGTACAGTAGTAAGTAGGCAACCATGTCAAGATAAATGTATGGAAAAAGTATCTCAAGAGGTGAAAGTTTACAAAGAATGAGTAGTATAAAGGTCAGTTAGGAATAATTCTGATGGAAAATTAAAATGGGACAGCAAAAACCACTGGTGTGTCCAGTAAACATCTAAAAAATAAACCAAAGAAATTTTCAGGCAATCGAAAGAGGACCAAGTTAGAGACAAGCTTGTCTGTAAGTATAGAGCTGGAAAACAAAATAAAGAAAAATAGAAATGGAAAACAGAATAAATTTAGATTAGAGGCAGATACCAAGTAACAAAAAGAGCTTTTTTAGATACTGTACATTCAAAATAAAATAATAAGCAGGCATAGAAGAATCCATGCAGCAACTTGTTATAAATAGATTTTATTTAGAAAAACCAAAAAGCTTTCACAAAATTATTTTATCAACTGCTGTGGATCAAATACAAGTCATAGTTAAAGTGAAATGAACATTCATATTTTTATCCATCTTTCTTCCACTCAAGCTGTGCAAATGACTGGTTGACCTCTGTTTGAAGCAGGTTTCTATTTGTCTCCTACTTTGGCAATGACCAATATAGTTATCAGGTTTTTTTTGGGGGGGGGTGTTATAACCCTGTGAGGATTCACTCTCACAATTCCTAAAAGATAAATAACATTTAAAGTTACCATGATAGATAGGAAACAATTATTCACAAGTAACAGAATGAAATGTAACAAACAAGGGCCAATTTTTCAAATAAAAATCAAATACATCGGTAGAGAATGGGGAGGTACCAGATTTGATAAAACCTGCAATAAGAGTTGATTGCCAACTGAATATGAACAATATGCTTAGGCTGCATATGATTTCCAAATTACAGGAAATAATCACTACACTCTAGTCTATTATCAGACTGTTATCAGACTCCTCCATATATATTGTGTTCAGTTGGGGGATTCCACCAAAGAAACATTCAAGGAATTTGTAACATGTTAAGGGGAAAAAATAATGAAATGACCAAACCACTAAAGTTAAGCTACAGTATATAAAGAATGACTTAGAAATGTACTTTATAGCATGAGAAAATATGTCGTAAAAGCAATATGATGGTATTTGTCAAATATCCAAAAGGATGTCCCAAAGGTGCTTTTTTTAAAGAGGCAACTGGACTTTCTGGTTTTTATTTGAAGATGTTTTGCTTCTTATCCAAGAAGCCTCTTCAGCTCAGAGCTGAAAAATAGTTTGAAAAAGCATCTTTGGGACAACCATGACCTGGATGACTGAGAATCTCCATAGACATATCTGAAAAGATGTCATGCAGAAGAGCCTGGGACTCATTCTAGAGTCAAGGTATAAACAATGGAATTAGCTTAGGAAGGCAGATTCTATCTGAATGTCAGACATACTTCTTAATAAATTTATAGTGGAACTAATTACTTGGACAGTTGGTGGTTCTTCTTCATTGAACATGCTCAGATGAAAGCTACAGATGAAGGCTGTTGTAGATGCTTTAAACTGGATTTCTCTTCCAACCAGGGCATTGGGTTCAGTATTCTAAGTGGCTCCTTTTAATTCTATGTTGCCAGTTCCATAAAAGAAAGACAATTGTATTTACTACAATGGTGAGAAAGAAAATCATTCCAGTGATTGAGAGTTCATAAAACAGAAGAAAATCAGTTACCTTAGTAAGGTCACACTTTGAATATTGTATCCAGTTTTAGTCACCACAATGTAAAAAAGATGTTGAGACTCTAGAAAGAGTGCAGAGAGAAACAACAAAGATGATTAGGGGATTGGAGGCTAAAACATATAAAGAATGGTTGCTGGAACTCGGTATGTCTAGTTTGATGAAAAGAAGGACTAGTGGTGACATGATAGCAGTGTTCCAATATCTCAGGGGCTGCCACAAAGGAGTGGGAGTCAAGCTATTCTCCAAAGCACTTGAGGGTAGGACAAGAAGTGATGGGTTGAAACTAATCAAGGAGAGAAGCAACTTAGAACTAAGGAGGAATTTTCTGATAGTTAGAACAATTGATCACTGGAATAACTTGCCTCCAGAAGATGTGAATGCTCCAACACTGGAAGTTTTAAAGAAGAGATTTGTCTGAAGTGGTGTAGGGTTTCTTGTCTAAGCAGGGGGTTGGACTAGAAGGCCTCCAAGGTCCCTTCCAACTCTGTTATTCTGTTGTAAGTGAAAGGATAAAGTAAAAAGGCAAATTGACTAGGTATAACTTTTACATGATTGAGAAAATGAAAGAGAATAAATAGTTTAATAATTTCCATTCTAAAATAGAACGTTGGACAAAGTCATCTGCACCAACTTTGAATAAGATGATAGTTTTTGATGAAGAAATTCCAAATCTCAAAGAGCAGTATGCATTTCAGATTTCCGAAAGCTAGGTTTAGAAACAACTTGATTCTTTTTTAGAATTCAAATGGCCAAAATAGGAAAGGACAGCAGAGGACAATCAAACAAGTCTATCCTTTTTGTTATACATTTCTTTCTAGAAGTATGTAATCTGGATCTATTTATGGTGTTGCTCATGGATTTTGGTTTGTAACAAAGATTTGTTGTTTGGAAATGGAACTATAGAAACACACACTGCCTCTATTAAAACAATAACTCTGTAATAAACTATACAAATAGTTTTCAACTTATGACCACAACTGACCAGAATTTCTGTTACTAAGCAAGGTGGTTGTTAAATGAGTTGTACCTGATTTTATAACCGTTTTTTGCCACCCAAAAAATGAAATGAATCACTGGAGTTGTTAAATGAATCATTTGGTGATTAAGTGAATGCAGCTTCTCCCATTGACTTAGCTTATTAGACGCTGGTTGGCAATCACATAACCCCAGGATGCTGCAACCATTGTAAATACATCCTGGTTGCCAAGCAGCTGAATTTTGGTCACCTGACCATGTGACAATTGTAAGTGGGAGGAGTGGCTGTAAGTAACTCATATACACCAGATCACTTGACTGGTGAAGAATAAAAAAAGAAAAGAAAAGGTAAACTGCCTATTTCATAACATTCTGAATAATAATATAAGTCCTTATTAGATTAATATTATATAATTATATATTAATCTTATAAATTAATATTGGTTGTCTAAGCAACTGTATACAATGTGCTTTCTTTGTTGGTTTTCATTGTTATTCCAGTTGTTATGATGGCATTAAGAGTCTCAATATTCCTAATAGTACCCTCTGTATTTTCTTTGTATTTAATTTAGTACAGGTTATTAATTTTATAAATACAAATAAATGCTTGCACTTAATAGAAGTGGTATTTAAGACACACACACATTTGATGCTTACTTGGTTATTTTCAATGTGCCAAATAACATTTACATTTCTAAAACCAAAAACTTGTACAAAAATTATAGTTATATCCACAGTAGTACTTGTACTAGGTAAGATGCACTGAATTTATTTTCACAGATACTGTCTTACAACAAGAAGTATTTATGTAATAAGTATTTATATAACCAGCACTTCAGTTCTGATTCAAACTTTAAGAATATATTCCTGAGTGCATGCCATGAATGTGATTATATGGAATACATTACAATTAAATACAGGGCTTCAGTAAATGTTCTCACTAAGTGGTAATACTAATAGCAGTATCTAATTTGCAGTTGTTTCTCCTACTTAACTCCTTTTGCCTTTAAGTGCTATAAAAGTATTGGAAAACAATACTTAAGAGAGATGCATTTATTGTCCTTTTATGGACAATTGTTCCAATAAGTGCTAGCAATTCTGGCATCGCAGGGTAAAAATTGTATACCTCAGTGACTGTCCTGCCTGTGGCTGTAATGAAGTCTCAGTAGTAATCTAATTGTATTGACTTAACAGGAAAATAGAATTATCTTGACAGAATAAGCCCAAGCAAACTGCAGCATCATAAGACCCATGCTGACATAAACACTATTGGCATCAATGAGGGAAAATAGTAATATTTATATAGTACAATAAAATATTATTTTATGTTTTGGAGAAGTTTAAAAAAAATCAGTCTTCTGAATTTAGTTGTAAAATGTCATGGTTTTTTCTTTTCTTTTCTTTGTGGTTTATAGAGCTTCTCTGGAATGGATTTTTGTCACCCAAGCATTGGCACCAAGTATGAAAATGAAATTATTATTCAACTAGATTCTCCAACAACTTTCAACAATAGTCATTCTGGTTAAATGTAAAGAAAACTGCATCAACTTTAGGAGATGCTTCTCGAGTAGGGAGTTTTTGTGTGGTAGGAGCACATCACATACCCTTCCTCTGCACATTTGCATGGAAGAATAAAATCATAATCAGTGATCTTTGGCTAGTGCCTAACTTTTCAAGTTTTAAGTTTCCTTGGCATGTAATCTGAAAATATCAGTTTTAATTAAAGTTGGAACTGAGTTCTCATTGAGGCTTACAGAGGAACTTTCTGAATTATTTAATAACAAAGGCGTATGTGTGAAGCTATGTGGTAGTACTACAATGTGGCAATAAATGATAAGGAAGACTCTATCCATCTTGTCATTTGAAGACAACGCTTCCGGACAATAATTTTTCTTTGACTCCTGGGAAATCTCACTAAAAACAACAGTCTCTGCACACCTTGGGATTATACTGTATCTCTGGGCATAAAGACAATGATCTTGGTTGAGGAACAAATAAATCTCTATGTATGAACAGCATGAATGCTAGGAGGCTGGTTAACCCCAACCAGAGTAGTTTATAGGCTGAACTGAAAATGAGGGAAAAGTGATGTTAAATTTCTGAGCTCTTAATAAATGTTTACTTATGTTTGCATGCCTTTTCAAGTACTATACCGCATTGTCTGAAACAGGTTTTGTTAAGTCTGCTTTTGAAAATGTGTACATTTTAATCAGATATTGAAGGGATAAAGCCTTATTTCCCAGATTTGAAATAGCCAAAGTAAGCTTAAGTTATGATTTCATTCATTGGTTACCTGAATATTGCTTCTTCAGACATCCAAAGATGGGATGAGATAGTTAGAAAGTGCTTCCCAACTACCTCATAATGAAAGACAAAGTGTTCCTATGATGTCCATTTGTTTTGTAGAATATATAACTGCTTTTGTGGATTGGTTTTGGGATAGGGAGAACTAGGGATGGAAGCAGGGATAGGTCACTTAATTAGTAAAGATCACCTTACTATAAATACTTCTGCTTGTTTATTTTCCCCAGCTGCCATCTTGTCTTGTCAGCTAACCATTGTATCTGATTATCACTATTTCAGGATTCTTCCAGGACAAGGAAGAAAAGAAAAAAAAAACTGACAGCAGCATAATTATTATTGATATCATCTTTGGTTTCTTTTGCCACAGTAATCGGTATTTTTATTTTATTTTATTTGTAATAGCAAATCATTATTTCTTTGTTTTCAGTCTTTTTATATTTGCAATGGGTAAACAACTTTTCTTCCAGTTGTCCTGCAGCTGCTGGCCCTGGTAACTCAACCAAGAGTCCTAAGTCCAGTAGCTCACCTGTCATCAGAAACTCCATGGTCCTTGTTGTTCCAGAAGTGACCAATCTGATACAGGTTTCTGTATATTGTTTATGGGAAGGACACTCTTCAATTTGCTCCTGTGATAGTCCTTTCCTGAACAGTGTACAAGTAGTGCTCCAGTTGTTTTGGGATTGTACCAAGGTAGTGGTGAAAGAAAGCACTACTGGTACAACCTTTGCTTGTTTTTACTACAATCATTCTATTTCCATTTGTAGATTTTTGTATTTTCTTATCTTCTCCAGTTCTCCCTCTTCTATTCTGCTGTCTCCATGTACTGCCACATCCACCATCTGGAGTTTTTTTTTGTCTTTATCTACAATTGTTAAGTCTGTGTTATATAGTATGTGCCTGTCTTTAGTATTTTTATGGTTTGTGGCACAATCTACCAACTGTTCAGACTAGAATTGGTATTTTTGTCTAACTAGCAAACCCTATCCAAGGACAACTAGATGTGAATGTTTGATGGTATTAGAGATACTGCTGCAAGATGTACGCTGTTCTCTAACTCTAACTGAGTTGTTCCCAGAAATTAGGATATTGTAATGTATCAACATATTATCTATAGAGATCCTATTTTCCCCACAAAAACAACCCTGTGTGATGAGTTTGGCTAAAGTAGAGTAAAAGCCACCAATTAGATTTTATGCTTAAGGCAAGAATATAATTCATGGTCATCCAGTTTCTAGCCTGGTCCTTTCATCCCATACCAAAGTGGCTCTAACATTTACTCGTTTGCAATTAAGTATGGAAAGCTAGCTTGTGTTCTTTTAATAACCTTTTCTCCCCCTCATTCTTACTAGGATGGAACCCTGCCTCTAAGATCTGTCCTGATGATATTATCTTTATCCTGGGGAATTTAGTTATCAATAATATAAAAATATATTATGAAATATAATATATTTTATTTTGTTATAGCATACCAAAATAAAATTATATTTTAAACAATTCTAAGATTACACAAAGGAAACAAAGCTCTGTCAAAGTCAGTTACTTTGAGTTTCATTACCTGTATATAAAACATAATCATTCCAGTTAAATTTATGTTGTTTGATTCTGAAAGAGTTTCATGGTAAATATATTTATTTGACTTTTGCAAATAAATCAAAAAGTGGAGAATAAGTAGCCAGTTTATATTTAGATTAATTTAAAAGTACAATGTTTATTGTGCCCCAAATATTGTGCCATTTCTTATACATAATGTATATATTTATAAGTCTACAGCCTGAGAAATGATGATTCCACAGCTGTTATGCACCGTCAGCTTCACTGTGTGATACATATTACCCTGCAATCAGTAAGTTGCCAGCCAGCAAGCAGTGCAGAGTAATACTTCATCTTCAAGTTTAATTAATGCTCTGTATTACAAAACCAGGAAAATAGTGTGTTGGAATGTTGAAGACAAAAAAGTGTCAGCAATAGAAGGAACACAACTGACAGAAGAAGTAAAGACTCTTTAATGGCTGTGACTAGTTACAGAGTTGTTGTTCTTCCATTTTTCACTGCAAATCTTTTTCTTTAATAATTTTTATTAATTTTCTATTAATTATATTCCTTAGTGCTTAATAAACATTGTGTTGTCTGGATATTTAATTTGTTTAACAGTAAAAATGCCATTCTTACACTCCACCAGTAGTGAAATTCAGCCTGGTCACACAGGTTCTACCGAACCGGTAACAGCAACGACATTTAGCCCCATTCACCCACCTCTGCCCCTTCCTGTCCTATATCCCCTTCTTCTTTTTCTTTTTTGCTTACCTCAACCATGCAGAATAGCTGTTTTGTGCACCTCCTCAGCCTTTCTAATCATCTGGGCTGCCTCTGGTAAGGAAAAACTTGCATTATAGTAGCTGTGCTGCTTGCGCGAAGCACACGTGCACTAAACTAGTAGTAAAACTGGTTGCCTTCCATCACTGCTCTCCATCTTTTTTTCCCAACCACTGGTATAATATGTTCCAAGATTGATAATATTCTGTGTTTTCTTTCTGTTTGATTTTCAAGGTAAGTTTGTCAATTTCTGCATAGTCTAATATCTTAATCTTGAGGTTTTTCTTCATCTTTCCAATATTGTGCAGAGATAATCTTTGCTGCTGTTAAAACATGTAATACTAAATGCATACTTCTCTTTTCAAAATGTTCTGATATCATCCCTAAAGAAAACAGGCTTAAAATCTACATATTTTCCTATTATCTTTTCTAACCATTTATGTATTTTGTCCAATTTTTTTCTTTTAGCACAAGTCAACCACATATGATAAAATGTGTACGTCTTTTGATTACATTTCCAACATTTGCTAGACATATTTTTAAACATTTTAGCCAACTTAGCAGGTGGTAAATGCCATCTATAAAACATTTATATAACTTTTCTTTATAAGAAATTGCCATTGTTAATCTATAGTTCCTTTCCCATAAATTTTTCCATTTCTCTAATTCTATGCTATAGCCAAAGTTTTTTCCCCATTGTACCATTGTGTCTTTTATCTGTTCATCCTCCATTTTTAAATTTAGCAAGAAGTTATATATCTTAATTAATTTTTCATCAGAGTTCAACAGTGTCTTATCAAACAATGTTTATCCTTTATAAAAAGCCATACTTTTTCATATCTATATCATATCTAGACTGTATTTGCAACTGAGGCCACCATGATAGTTAATATCCTGTTCTTCAAGCTCTTGCTTTGATTTTAATTTCCCTTCAGTGTCTAAAATGTCTTTATATGTCATGATTTTTTCAAGCTTCACCAGCTTTGGGTATGTAAAGGCTTCCATCATTGAGAGTCATTCTGTCAAGTATATTTTAGGCTTTATCTTTCCCCATATCGATATTAGTGAATTTCTTATATAGCGATTTTGAAAATATCTATGAATTTTATTTTTCTCATACCATAGGAAGATGTGATATATCATCTTAATTACATTTATAAATTCTTTTCCAAAGTCCATACAGTTTAACTGATGTGTCATAAATTTCCAACTCACATTGTCAAAGGCCTTCTGGGCATATAAGAAGATTAGTGCCATTTGTTTTCTTGGGTGTACTGTACTTCATAATATTCTAATGTATCTATGATAATTCTTAAATTCTTCATTTGTCTTTTTAGTAAAAAGCCTTTTTGATCTGGGTGAATAAATTCAGGCAAAAAAAATTCAGTCTCTGCTATTATTGAAGCGAAGATTTTATAGTCCATATTTAGCCACGATATTGGTTGATAGTTTTTTATCTGTGTCAAATCTACATCTTCTTTTGGTATTAGTGTAATATTTGCTCTGTCCATGTGTTTGGTAATTTAGCTTCTGATTGTAGTTCATTACAGACGTCCTTCAGTGGCAAGCTTAATGTATCTACAAAATATTTATAAAATTCTTTTGGTAGCCCATCTGGACCTGGATTTTATCATTTTTCTGTCTTTTTATCGCTTCTGTTAGCTTCCTCCATTGTTACGTTCCAATTTAGTATACTTTTAAAGTTTTCTGGGACTTTGGGTAAGTGGGCTTCTTCCATATATTGTGTTATTTTTTTCCATAGTTTTATTTTCTGTATTATATAACTTTTCATAATATTCTTTAATTATTCATTTTATTGACTCACTTTGAAAATGTATGTATCCCTGATCACATTGCAATTTATTTATCACCTTTTTCTCTTTCTTTTTTCAGTTTGTAAGCCAACCATCTTCCTTGTTTATTTGCATTCTCAAAAAAGTTTTGTTTTGCCCTTTTGGTTTGTTGAGCTATTTCTTCTGAAATGATTAAGTTCAATTTATGTTTAATTATCTCCATTTGTCTTTTAAGGATTTTCTTTTGTGGATCTCTTTGAAGCTCTAACTCCAATTTCTTGTGCTCTTCTTTCAACATCATAGTCTGTCGCTTTTTCTCTTTATTCTTTTTAGCCATGTAGGTTACAGCTAATCCTCTAAAGTATGCTTTGGCTGTCCCATACCTTCTGGTGAGGTGTCTTCTCTTTTATTTTCTTTAAAGAAAAAATCAATTTTATTTGTTGCTTGTTCTATGAATTCTTTATCTCTTAATATGGCTTGGTTCAATGTTCACCTAAGGTTCTTCTTTAATCCTCTCCAAATCAATTTTACTGCATTGTACAAATGTTGATGAGATGTTAGGCCCAAAACCAAGAATGACACATGACAATTCTTCCAAGCTGAGATCTTTATTGTTCCACACCTACCGACAAAATCTTGTCAGACTGTGGGCTCTATTATCTGCATCTACAATATTTTCTGTGAACTGTTAAGGAGGGCCTGTCTTTACCCTCTTTTTCTCATAATATGCGTAAAAGTAGCCTCTTACTCCTCTGGAATGCCATATTTTCACCATATTTCGTCACATGTAGGCAATTCTACCTTAGTTATACATTGCAAAGATTCTCCCTAAGTTATTGTGATGGGTTCCACAATTCATTTGTTCATTGTTTGTGCTAGCAGAGTTTGATATCAATTTGAGATAAATACTGATTGTTTTGAAGCTATAAGCTGATTCTTAATATTGTAATTGAGAAGAACTTATGTGGACGTACATATTATTTTAGCTCTTAATTGAATAAATAAGATGGAGTCACGCTTAGCTGAGTGAAATGCTTAAATCCATAATACAAAAAGTAGTGGATACAGGAAAGAAAACAACAACATTTGACATTATTTAAATATTTAACCTCTACAGGTGTTATATTCTCTATCACATTAAAACATAGAGTTGCGGCATAATGTCTTGTTATTTCTGTCAGTAGTTGTCAAGGTTTTTGAAATCATTTGGAATCTTATAGACTCATTTGAAAACTCTTACAGACTTTTGTATTCTTGGAGAAAATATTGAATATTATTTATATACATTTTTATGCCACCAATTCAGGGCACCATTTATCACAGGGAAAATGTGGAATCATTTGTATCATCCTATCTAGGAGAGTTCAATTTTCTGTTTTCATTTTCAAAAATCATCGAATTTTATGGGAATTTATTTGCATTAATTTTTGCATTAATATTTCCAGATAATGATTATGAGCACACACACCCTCTCAATAATATGTTATTTTGATATAAAGGTTTTTAGATATTTTTTTTTTGAGGTAATATCTCCCTCACCATTTGGAGTTTTCATTCAATATTAGGAGCTCCCATTGGAGAGGCTATCAAAATTGTTTTATATTTGTGTCACCTTCATGTATGTGCCATTGAAAACTTATCAATACATGCTGAGAAGCAAAACAATAATGTTGTTGTTTTAGCCTAAATGGAATTTTATAATATGAATCAGTATGGCATACAGTAGTTAATTACTGTAGGATAAACAGATCAGTTCTTAGGCTGCACAGTAGAAGTATAACTAAATAAAATAAATTGTCACATACATAAACATGTGATTCCAATTGGTTAAAATTCTGTATCCTGAGTTTTTGCTTCAACTTTTCTTGTTATCCAAAATTTCCAATTAAACTCAGTAATTTAGTCAATTGATGTCCCTCTTCCAATACTTTTAGAAAGTTTGTTAGACTTTGGTTTTTTGGGTGGGGTGAAGAATTACAATCAATACTCAAGAAGTGTCTCCTGCAAAGAAAATTTGAAGTCACTTCTTTATATATTTTCTTGCTTACTTTTTTGTTTACTATTCCCTTAACCCTTTTATAATCTTTTTTATTTCTTATTTAATGTTCCTCTATTTTTTTTACATCTTTGTAAATTTCTATAAAAGAAATATATCCAGGTTTTATTCCTTTCCCACTATGCAATGTTTACTAATCTGCACTTTTCTAATAGTTTTGTCATATTTCTCAGGCAGAACACCCAGTTTATTTGCTCCTCCTTTTTAATTTAACCAACTTAATTTATATTTTTATTTGGTAATTGATTTGCATTGTATAATTTGTATATGGGAAGTCCTCCTTTGCACTTTGCCTTTGTCCAAATTTTGTAATGCAAGTTTTATCCTCAAAATTCTGCATGCAAAATGTGTGCTTAGAAAAAGCTGAGTAAAGAAGTATTTTGACTGAAGAAATTTCAAGATCAAAAACTGTGCATTGGAGAAACTGCACACAGAAGCAGATGTGAATTTTCAGGCATTATTAAAATTGCAGACTGACTAAATAATAAAACATACTGCTGATGGCATCTTGAAGAAATTGATGTAGATTAATGATAGGTTATTCTTTCCTACTACCCTTTTTCAATATTTATATTGCCTTTTATATGGTCTTGTAAAAGATTTTTTTAAGTGAATAATTCAATTTTTCTTATAGAAAATAGTGTTTTTGTATTATAATTTTATCTGGAAATAAAGCTAATGACTGGTATGCACATAGCCTTTCCTACCAGTGCTTTTGCAAAAGTGTGTATTTATGGGTTGTATTATTAAATATGAGATAATACTTGTTACAGTGAAATGTCAAAATCATTCATTTTTATTTGAGCTTCTTAATGCTGAAAAATATATCAAGCTAGGAAACATCTATATTTCAGTTTTTAATACCAAAGAACTTTTCCTTCTATAAAAATGCAGGTGAGCATCCAGAACAGATTATAACTTTCTATTACAGTAAGAGGAAGAAGACAGAAAAGAAGAGGTAATGTAAAAATTAATCTAGAACTCATTATAGCAATTTTACTAAATACCAGAAGATTAGTAATCTAGCAAAGACAAGTACTCTGACATTTCCAGTTATTAACTTTCTAAAGTGCCATGTACTGAGACTAGTTTAAAATGAAGAATAGAATTATTTTAATTGAAAACTGTGAGCGATTCTCCCCTGGAGGTTCTGAGTCATTTCTTTTTATCTTACTGAGTTTCAATGAAAGTGAGAAGCACAACAGATTAGGCCATTCTTTTCTTGTCTCCCCTTTCTGCTTTTTATTTTTGCTGAGAATAAGCTATGAACAATGTGTGTTAGAGGTGAGCAAGAAGTATGGCAGTTATAAACCATGCAAAAAAGTACAATGTCTTCCTGATTTAGTGTATTCCTTTTATATATTTTTCTGGATCGTTGAGATGGTTTTCTTCTATATTACTCCAGGACTCAACTCTTTCGGAGATACATTTGGTCTTTTCTCCCTCAGCATATTTTTTTCCCAAGATGGCACAGGTGAGGTAGACAGCTGTTGTGACTGCTCTGACTCTCTTTTTATTTGTTTTAGGGTTTTTCCCTAACCGAATTTAATTATAATTTAATCATAATTTAAGTAACTTTTAAGCAACCCTTAAGCAACACCTAAGCAGTCACTAAGCAACCATTAAGCAATCTAAACCAGTTGAGGAATGGCCTGGGAGTAGAATGAAGGACAGAGCTAGAGCTAGAGAAGATGGCGCTGGAATGACAGACTCATGAGACCAGGGCATAGGATTTCCCCACCCTCCTGTAAGTTATTATTTGCCTCTTGATTTTTAGAGGTTGCACAGTGACTTAAAAAAAAAAACACTGTAGAGTACCACTTCCCCTTGATACTGAAAGAATGAATTGCACATAAACTCAGAGACTTGGGAGCAGATCCTCATCTTATCTCCCAACATCCATCCATAAAATATGTCCTATTGCATCATTGATAGTTCTGTGTGGATTAGCTAAACAGATTTGTGCTTTGCCCTCAAAGCTAAGTAATGGAGTGATCAAAATAATATTTCTACATTCAAGTGTACGTCTGCATATGCTGATCATATCGCTGTGCTTATAAATGCAGAGACTATTTTCATTCTTCTGCTCTAACAGTAGCCATCAGTCTGCTTTGGAGAGCACATCCTGTTGAATTGAAGAGTCTAATCTTTCTGCCAGCTTTTAAAGCTAATAATAGTATGAGCTTTGAAGGCTAATATGAATAATCATTGGTTTAAACTATTTCTAAGTATTGATTGTAATTCTTTACAATTTTGATGTTTTCCTATAAATCAATGAGTATTTAGTAGTCAATGATATAATTAATAAATTAGTCCATTTCTCATTTGTTTGTTTGAAGTTATACGGACAAGTTTGACTGAGTACAAAATACCATTAGACAGTATACATCAGAACTGTCAGTATACATCCTACAGACCGGATGTGTCATGTGCTGGCCCTGCCCCCGCCCAGTTTAGCAAAGGGGGAAATAGTCCCAATACGTCAAGTGTTGTCATGACAATGCAAGTTTGATACCCCTGGTGTACACCATTAAAATAGTCTTTAGCACAATAAAATACATTTAAAATTATACTGTTAGTCTTATATGTTCTCTTAGCCTGACAAGAATTTTCACATTCTAAGAGAAAAATCTTTTATGAAAAGACTTAAGGTGTTGTTGCCAACCTTTTACAGCCCATGGGAAGTTTATGTTCATGCAATCTTTCTATCACATTTTCCTTCATTTTGTGAATGAAAAGCAAATAAGACAATTCCTTGGGGATATATGCATAATCTATTAAAATACACTGTTTCTAAGTTATTTTAAGAGAGTATACAATTGGAGAATGGTATAATTTGAAAGATAACTGTGCCCTGATCCAAAGATAGATCTTGGAAGTTGAAATAAGATCAGTATAATTAAAAATATGGACCAAACAAATTTTTCATTATCAGTAGTCACGGATTCCCTATTTTAAGTCATGGGAAATAATCTACTAGTTAGTGCACTTGAGGAATCCCTGAGAGATAAAATTGAATGCACATAGAAAATTTAACAAGGTTATTCTGACAGAAAAGCATTTACTATAATCCAAGCCAATTAGTGACCTTACTGCCAGATAATAGAATCAGGCTTACAGCAGCTGTGTTTTGCAAAAATTGTATTTTAACATTGCATGTAATTCTCAAATCCTTCATTTCAAAGTTGTCTCATTTGTTTAAATAACTGCAGAATTAATGGCTTCAAATGCGAAATGATCATTTCTGTTCTTTGGTTGAATAAATATATTTTATAACAAGGAGTCTGTTGTGAATGTTTGCATCTACAAATATGAATAACTTTGCAAATTGACATTGGAGCTGTGCTCTGTATTTTGTCCAATTACATTCCTATTTCATAGCTTTTCACATTCATGAAAGGTTAGTTGCCTATTGACTAGCTTTGCTTCAACCAATATTAAGGGAGACTTGTTAGCTGACCCATTATCTTTCAAGATGAATTGTAACAATTACTTATGACCTGTTCTTCAGTTAAGAAACTGAATTCTTAAAGTTAGAGCCTTGCAAGATTTTTGTTGTAGTTTATGTTCTCTGACAGCAATTATTTAATGTGAAGTGAGTTAATTACACTGTTGCAAATTGCAGAATATAATGATTGGGTTTAAGATTTTGAATTATTTATTTTTAAATGTAGTAGCAATACTAAGGAATACTAAGGAATTGAAGCGTCTTACACATCCTTGTTGCATGTTTCACCTCTTCTTTTCTCTTCCTCTTATCTCCCCACTTTCTGTACTTACCTATTTCATAGCATATGTGGTATTTCTCTTCCACCCCATTGGAAGAGCATTGCCACCATTTTCTTTCTCATGATTTAAAAAGAGTTTGAAAATGCTGCTAAACAAAGCACCTTTTGCACCTTTCATGTCTGTTTCTAAAAGGATATTGGGAAGTAAAATAACTGAAAACAGAACAGATATCTGCTGTGTTAAAGGATTTTCTGACGTTGAATTTTGAGACTGATTACAGAGTCACTGGCCTACACTTTTTGGTACAGGTCACACAGTGATTCATGTAAACTGTTGGTAAATGAGTTGATCTATGTTGATATAAAAACAACAGCAGCAACAGGATCTGACCTGGCTTATATTTAGATGTGAAAATATCAGGAAATTGTATTGTAGATTGTAGATTGTAGAGATTGTAGGCTTGCTAAGGAAGATTTAAAAAAAATAGGCAATAACTAAACCACTTCCATGTCCTAACTTTTAAAACTAACTGGATCTTACCATGGAGTAAGCAGGAGTCATGCTCAACTTTAAAGGTGGAGTTTATTTTTCAGTTGTGAAATTTTATTTCTAGACGAAGGATATGGTATGTTGTCATTCAGAGAAAGCATTGAATAAATATTAGTATGAAAAGCTTCTTGGGGGTGGATGCATAAGGGAGGGAGAAGGGACAGGATTATCTATCTAAGTTACAATAGGTACTTATTATGTAGTTGGTCATTACTCAGGTTTTGAAAAACAATGAAACTGCATAGCTATCAAGATGTAGACATCAGTTCTGTGAATTTGCTTACTTTCTGGAAATGCATGTTTTTTGTCACAAAAAATATCACATTCGTTATTTTAGTTTCTGCTTTGTGTGTTGTTACAATTTACATAGAAAAGAAGTTAAAAGCCTTCATTTGCCCTACTCCCCTGTAGACCCCTGAACTGCTGAATAAGCATACAGTCCTAACACTTAGACAGTTCACTGGCTCCCTCAAGATAAGGAAAGATGCCAGATCCCCTCATAATAATCTACACCTAGGGAGGTTCTTCTTTTTCAGGCTTCACCCATCTTCAGCGCAATACTCAATACACATCTAAATGATCAAAGTCCAAAGCAGGAACTCCTCAATCTGCATATCTAAACATCTAAGTCTGTTTTTCATTATATATACCTCAGCTCACAGACCCCCCTAATGAGCTATCATCAACCATTGTACATGGTTGAATGAATAAATTCTTTCTAGCAGCCCAATGGTGTTTATTGTGTACTATATGTTTATTCATGACCCAGCTCAGAAAATTGGACCAAATAATTCTTCTAACAATGTAAAAAATAGTTTTCTCGGAAGACAAACAATGTTTTCTTAAGGATCACATGGAAAAAAAAACAACCTGATGATATTTTAATTGTTCAGATAAATATTTAATACTTTGCATTCTTCTTGTTGTTTTTAATAGATGACACGGGAACAGTATATACTAGCAACACAGCAAAACAGTCTGCCAAGAACAGAAAACCCTCAACTTTATCCAGTAGGGATTTATGGATGGCGAAAGAGGTGCTTATACTTCTTTGTCCTCTTGCTATTGGTTACCATGATCGTTAACTTAGCCATGACAATATGGATCCTGAAAGTAATGAATTTCACAGTGGTAAGTAGCACTTTTTGGAATGGAGGGTTTGTGGTTATACATTATAAATGTTAAAGGGATTTGATATGATTATTTAGTGTTATCTTTCAGTTTTCAAACTGAGTTTTGAGGGTTTGGGGAGTAAAACAATGGTGGAATAAAGTATCCCTTTTGCCTTTTATTAACTGAATGTTCATATGTGTTACTCTTTATTATTAAGCAGAACTAATTGATTCTGATTCTGAACACAGAACCTAGTAATTTTATTTCTTGGGCAATCTGGTTTACTATTGCTAAAAGTTGCTACGCCCATATAGCTCTATTAACTATCCACTATTAATTCTTGTAGTTTGTAAGAAAATATCAAGACAGCTATGCATTCCTGAACTTTCAATGACAATTCTAGCTGTTATATAGGAACTGAACCCAAAAAGGGGAACAAAGAAGAAAAGATCAAGCCAAGTGATTGGCCTGGATTAATGGTGTTCCTTCTGGCCTCAGTAAAAGAGTTATCACAAGGTTGATAGCTCTGGAATGGCTCCCCAGAATACTTCGATTACCAAAGGAAGAGCTGATAGAAAGCATAATATCTACTGCTCTGATTAACAAAGGAATGGCCCAGGAAAAATATGTGTCTCTGGCATTTTCTTATGCCTCTTTTTCCAAGACTCAGAAATCATTTTGAAATTGACTGAATTAGCAGAGATGGTGAAATTTAACTACTTTGATTAGAGACAATAGATACCCTTATAAAAGACTGGAAACCATTTGTGGACTTTCTACGTGCTAAATATTATAACAAAGGGTTAACAGGGGAATTTGATGATTAGGGTAATATTTAGCCTAACCTGTTGACTGTTTTTTCTTCTTTCTTCTTTTATGTGTGTGTGTGTGTATTACACACACACACATGGGTACAGATATGTAGGTCCAGGTGTGTTCGGGTCTTTTCCCATGTAACACTGAGAATATCTTGGCGACGTTTCAGTGAGGTCCCACTCACCATCCTCAGGCTGGTGTCTTTAACTTTGCCAAAGCTTTGCTTGCACTGGCACAAAGCTGAAAACACCAGCCTGAGGATAGTGAGTGGGACCTCGCCGAAATGTTGCCAAGATACTCTCAATCTTACACAGAAAAAGACATGAACACACCTAGACCTACATATAATATTTGTTTTATATATATTTTGTACACTATTTTTTATTTTTTGTTATTCAGGTTGAATGTATGCTTTTGTTTGTTTTGTTTCATTTTATTTGTTTGCATCTCTGTTTTGTTTTTTACTCTTTATGACAAAACAATAAATAATATTTTAAAAAAAGAAATCACAAAGCCAGTAGGAAGAGTTACTAGGCAGTACCCATGTAATCTTAGTTTTGCAAAAGTTATTTTTGAGTCCTTTTTAAAACTAATTTTTAAAATTAGGTTTGTTTCCTGTTTTTAGTAGAATCTCAGTATACACAGGTATCATGTAAGAGACTATTTAAGGCACTCTACTTTTTTTCACACTGACGATCAGGTCCGAGTCTTCTTTCTAGTACACAAGCATATGAATTTTATTGAAAAAGGAAACAATTCCCTAAAGTCAATGCTTTTGACCCCTTAGCTTGACGAGAGTATTTGTTTTAAGCAAGTACTAAGCCCATTGAACTTGCAATTGAGAACATGGCTAGGGTTATACAACATTGCAGATTAGCCTTTATATTTGCCATTAAACCTAAATAACCACATGAATTGCTGTGGTACTTTGACTAGAATTGTCTGCCCTTTGAAGGGTAGATCATGAAACAAACTTCACAAGGACTATTGGAACTCTATTGTTCAAAGTACAGTATAGAATCTGGAACTCTCTCTCTCTCTCTCTCTCTCTCTC
>JAEANM010004482.1:0-20757 GCA_017656035.1 Myanophis thanlyinensis
AACAAACAAATAAATAAATAAAAATATGCTTTCAGTGCAAAATTAAAAAAGGTCTGCTTCTCCTACTCTACTCCTATTTGAAAACTAAACTGCAAAAATAGCTTACTGTTAAAACAATTAAATACAGTTCATGCTAATTGATTCTCTGAGGAATAAATATATTTACTACATTTATTCTATTTATTAAAATGCAAGTATATTGTTAAAGTAATAACAGTTATGTGATCATTAATGTATTATTCACACATGGATAATACATAATCATTGACATGATTGAATGCTTCCACATTACTTTCTTTACTGAAAACAACTTTTTCCAAGGCATTTTTAATGTTTTTGCAATTTTTTTCAATACATTAATATTTTGAATAGAAATGCTTTAATTTAGCCCACATGCCATTATTAACATCCCACCTTAAACCCCATCTATCCAACTGATGCCAGCTGTGCTTTGGACTGAGTTTTACAAACACTTTCACAAACATACAGATGCTACTATCTATACTGATACTATAAGCAAAAAAGCCTGTTGTATAAAACAATCTGAACACATGTGTTATATTTATTAAATATACCCTTAAAAAAAAATCTAGCTTTGCATTTTCCAGATGGGGTGTGTGCAGAAAGTGGAAAATGAAGCATGCTTTACAAATATCTAATCTGGCAAATGTAGTTCAAGTCATCAGGGCAGAAGACACCTGACGATTAGCATGAATAAGTGCAAGGTATATACCTAACAATTGGCTCTAGGCTTTCTTTTAACTGATTATTCAAATACAGTGTACCATATGATTTACAAGGACTACTTAAGAAAGGACATATAACACATTATTATTATTATAAAACAGGATAAATTACGTCAGGAGGATCCCCACGACCTCTTCCCAAAGGTTTAGGCGGCCTGGGGGGGCGGGGGGGGCTGGGCGACGGACACGGGGACAGAGAGCCGCCTTCCCACGACCCTTGATCCGCGAGCGCCGCTCCCACCCTCCCCACGCGAGGCGAGGCGAGGCGCCGCGGACTCACCTGAGGAAGCGGCCTCGGAGTCCCTCCACGCTCAGCCGTGGGCGGGGACGCGGGGGAGGGCAGAAGCCAACGTGGGGATGGCCCGGAGACGCGTGTCAGCCCAGCCGCCGTCCCAGAGCCGCTGCCCGACCGACCCCTCCCCCCGCTCAACGCCAGCTCCCGTTTCAAATTTGAACGTTGCCGCTTCTCCGCCAATGGGCGGCCTGGAAGCGGATGACGTCACCGGCGAACCGCCCGCCAGCTCGCGCATGCGCCGAAAGACACCCACAAACCCCACCTTCACGGAGTAGGGAGGAGCTTGCCGGGGAGGCGTGGCCCGAAGTTGGACGCTGAAGGCCGGAAGCGGCGAGCGCTTCGATGTTGATACTTTGTGCGTTTTGCACGCATGCGCGCGGGCGGTCCCGCTCAAAGATTAAAAAGGCTGGTTTATTTATTCCTCTGCTTTCATTTTATTATTTTATAGCTCGCAAGCGAAGGAATATGGGTGGCTTATACATTTCAACGGAGAAATAGATGGATGCCAGCGGGCAAATTAAGGCAGCCGGGGCGTTTTTTTAAGCTTTTTTGAGCAAAAGAAAGTTTTGGGACAAAAATCCCTTTGGGACAACCATGACTTAGAATCTCCATCAAGTAAACAACACCCCAATCAAGAAACTGCCCAAGAGCCCAACCAAAGAATCTCTAAGAGGATCCCCCCCCACTCCCACCCAGACAGGCGAGAGTCACCAGAATGTAATCTGACAGCAAACAGCACTCCTTACTAGCACTGATGATGTTACCTAGCTGGGTAATGAAAGGTCTGCAAGAAAACAAGCTCAGAGAGCTCCGAGGGACTATTTCAAGCCTGAGCTATGAATATTCTCCTTTATTGGTAACACGAATGATTGTGTTAGTGATAGATATAATATAACAGTATGTGATGGTGTTTTATCATGTTGTAGAGAATTTACACTAGGGAAATAATCTCAGCCTGTATCTTTATGAAGATTCTCAGTCAAAAGTAACGGGACCTTTCTTGGTTTTTCCTTGATGAGAAGTGTTGGAAGAAAAATCCAGGTCCAGGTCCAAGCCAGGAAGAAAGTGGAGGCTGCTTAAGAAAGGTTTGTTTATTGGTGGGCAGAACCAACACACAAACACACAACATGCTATTCTGGGACAGCTGACAAAATGGTTTTGTATGAGATTCCTGTTTCCGTGCAAGAACATGTCCATTAATATTCTAATAGCTGTTGTCAGATTCTTATGGGGCCATGGCTGACTACAGGCAAAGAGGGAAATGCAGATCCTAGGTATTTTCTGAGCTAATCTTGTCGACCTTTGGCTTGTTGCTTATCTGGAGTATCTGTCTGGCCCAGTCTTTCTGAAGAGATTATACCCAAATCTGCATTTCTAAAAGCTGCCCTCCTCAGTTTCTGCTTGGGGCAGGGAGACCGGGCCTGGTTTCTGCCTCCCTTAAGGTTTCCCCCCTTATCCTCCTTTAGGGGAAATATTCTATCCTGCCTTTTTAATATTCCCCAAAATATTTCATTCTGTAGGCAGTGAGTGGGTGCTGACCTTCTACAGAAGCAAAACATCTTCAGGGAAAAAACAAGAAAGTCCAGTTGCCGTTTGAAAAAAAAAATCACCCTTGGGACAATCTCAGATGATAATTTTGGGGACTGTCCTGCAGTGTAGCAGAAAGACACAACTTTTAAATGACAGGCAAGCAACCAACTCTTATTTTGGCAATAGACAAGGCCAGAGGGTGACTTTTACACAATATAGGTGCCAGATTTCTATTCCTGGCCCAAAGCAGGGGAAGCACTGATCCAATAAAGCAAGACAGTTTTAAAAATCGGAAGGACTTTCAGAATTCCTGCCAATGATTTTTTACAAATACGGTCTATATATTATCCCTTACCAAGAAGCCTGTTCTTGTCCCTGCTACTGCAGTCTTATATCCCCATTGTTGGGAATGGTGCCAACCAATCAAATAAAACAACTTGGATCGTTGAAAACAAAAAGGCTTTAATTGCAATAAAGCAGAGATGATGCAGAATGAAAGCATTTTGCAAACTGGGTGAGACCCCCAGCATGAACAGACAAAGAATGTTCAGAGCTGAGAATCACACAAAGGAAATTCCCCAAAGCAAACAATTATATATGTTATAGATTTCCCATCTTCTGGGAGGGTCTTCAGTGGTCTCAACTAATCTGAGACAATTTCTTAGGGTCCAAACTTTCTCCCTTTGGTGATTTACAACTTCCTTAGCTACGTCCACAGGCAATATGGATACTAAACCAGGAACCATAAGAACACTCAAGACTATAACAAGAACCACAATTGTATCTCATTCCTACCTTCCCAACTATCCCCAACTTATTTCCTATCCTATCCTATCCTCCCATTTTGCCTTAACTTACTCGCGGTCGCAGGCAGTTGCATAAGCATTTCACTGCATATCGTATCATGTATGACTGTGTATGTGACCAATAAATTTGAATTTGAACATCCTAGTAACATCCTTATCTTCTTGTACAGGAAACCAAAGAGGCCCACTTAACTAGATACTTCTAAGGCACATATCCATACTAATATATTTTCATGCTAACATACATTCATATATATATATATGTATCATTTTATTTTTGAATCTTATATTTCTTACAGCAGGATGACTCCTGCAGCATGTTGCCCTGCGCTCACCCTTTCGGGGTCCGCCATGCAATTGTTCTGCCTGCCCTTAGACAAGCCCTGTTTTCTTGCAAGCATGAAATATTAGCAAGAGGGCAGAATGCCAAAGCTTGCAAGAATATTAAGTTTTAGGAAGCAAACAAACAAAAAAAAATTGGCAAAATTTGCTCAATAAGGAAGGCGCAGTGGATCCCTCTTGGGGAAGCCGCTTCAGCCGAGGAAAGCAAGCCAGAGGGGCCGAGGGGATCCCGCCAAGAAAGCGCCCAGCGCTGCAACATTTCATTGCAGAGACCCCAAAAGTTGCAAACTTTTCCCGCCAAAGCTTCCTGCGCCCAAACCGGGCAAAAAGGGGCGGGGCAGGAAGAGGGGGCGGAGCTCCGCGCGCCGGAGCAAACCACCGCCACGCCGCTCATACGGCGGGGGGGAGCCTGGTGCTGAAGATAAAGGTATAAAAGCCTCCCCGAGACCTTTTCTACCTCAGGATAGGAATTCGGAAGCGCAGAAAAACTTCACCTACGAGCGGCGGGCTGGGTATTCCGGTCCCAAAGCTGCGAAAGGAAGAAGGTCTCCCTGCTAGGACCCCCCTCTTTTCCGAGGTGGTAGCGCCCGCTTCGGTTGGCGCGCGAGGCGCTCCCTGAGGCGCCTCAGTTGCGAGGTCGGTGGCGGCGCGGGAGGATCGTCGGCAGCGCCTCTCCTTCATCATGTCGTTTCGCCAACGAAGCCCCTTGGCCGGCCGGACTCGTAGCAGGTAAAGGGCCGGGAGGGTCGCCTGGTGGAGCCGTGGACGGCCTGGGGCTGCCTCGGAGGGGCTCTGTAGGCCTCCGCCCGTCCGTGGAGGCCTTTCCTTTCCCTTGTGGCCCAAATAAATCGGCTCAGCCCGGCTTTGGCGGGGATGGCCTGAGGGGAGCCCCGTGTTGACCCCCCCCCTCACACACCTCGGTCCTCTTGAGTAGTTGGGGTCGTCACACCTTCCTCACAGGGTTGTTGTTGGGGGGTCTCGGATGCAAAAAGCCGGACGATCGCCTGCTTTAAGTTCAACTAAAACCTCGGTTGCGTGTGTCAGAAGTACATCCATGCAACCCTGGGCGGATAGAAAAGGCCCCTCGGGTGAGGTAAAACCAAACAAAAACAAGCCCCTCAGACGGATCTCTCTCCCGCCCAAAAGATGGAGGCCGAGGAAAACTAAGGGCCCTTCCTGGGGAAGGGAAGTCTTTCAAATCCCTTTATTTCCTCAAGCTGCCTGGCTCCTGGGTGGGAGATCATAGAAACAAAGAGCGAAAAAGCATAGAAGGAGGAAGAGGACGAAGGGCTGGTGGCAAAAAAACGCCCTTTTTTTCTTTCAGCCTCCCTCTCACTTCTGCTTTTTTCCCTCCAAAAGTCCCCCTTATAAGACTGCTCGCTTAGCGGCCGTTCGGAGTTACAACGACCTGAAGACAAAAAGAGTCAGTTGGGGAAAGCTGGATTCACATGATTCGCTTAAAGACCGTGAGGGAAATGGATACAAACATGACTCACTCATCAACCATCTTGTCCCGGTGGTGGTTTGTAAAGCGAGGACCAGCTGTAGCAGGATGGAGGTCCCCCCCCCCCCTTTATGCCGTACAGGCAGTCCTCGACTTAATGACAGTTCATTGAGTGACTGTTCAAAGTTATGACTGCACTGAAAATAGTGACTGGCGGCCATATTTTACATTTAAGACCCTTGCAGCACATCCGTGGTCACACAATTCACATTCGGAGGCCCAACAACTGGTTCCTATTTATGACGGTTGCTGTGTCCCTGGGCCAAATTCAGATTTTATTGGTCACATGCACAGTCATACATGGTACGATATGCAGTGAAATGCTTATGCAGCCATTCACAACCACAGGTAAGTTAAGGCAGAATGGGAGGGTAGGTTAGGAATTAGGTTAGGAGTAAGTTGGGGATAGTTGGGAAGGTGGGTACATCGTGTCTATGTAGAAACAATCGTGGTTCCTCTTATAATCCTTAGTGTTCTTGTGATATCTGATTTAGTGCCCGTATTGCCTGTGGAAAGAAGCTTTTCCTCATTCTTTCTGTGTTTGAGTCAATGATGGAGCCAGAGTCACTTAATGACCATGTTACTAACTTGACTGCAAGGATTTGCTTAACAAATGTGGCAAGAAAAGTGGTAAAATGAGATGAAACTCACTGAACAAATGTCTCACTTAGCAACTTAAAGCCTGGGCTCAATTGTGGTCATTAAGTCGAGGAATGCCTGTATTCGAGAACTAAGAACAGTTCAAAATGGTTGATCCCCAGGCCCAACTTGACTTATATAGTTTCTGAAACTTTGCTTCTAATTGGGAAGGCCAGTAATTTGTAACTTCTTTTTCCCTGACTGTTTCTTCTTTTTCGCGGTCTCTTCACAGATCAGCTGCTTCATGGAGTCAAGGCAGGAAGCGCGATGCGGATGGGAAGCACAGAAATGCGCACGAGTCCAGCGGCCCAGCTGTTGATTACAATACATACAGTCTGGAAGATGGCAGATCAGAGAGGTAGGTGTACAGGAATAGTTCCTCACTGTTAAGCACAGTCACATTCTACCGAAGGCAGTGGTGGGCATAAAATGTTTAGTTCCTGATAATATTTTAGCAGGGTACTATATATTTTAAGCTGCATACTGGTGGTATCCCAGACGGATGATAATAAATACTGTTCTGCATAGAGTAACTCAAAAGCATTTCATGATACAGGAGGGTTTGGGTAATACATTATAGATGGCGTGGCTTAACCTGCTATGCACTTGACATAGGCTAGGCTATACTGTATTTTAAATATTGTGACAAAGCTGCTGTTTTGTTTTTCCTGCAACTTGGCATTCACAGTTTTACAACCCCAGAGGGCCACAAGCCCCATTCGAGATGTTCAGATTGGGGGAGTGCAGTTGAAGAAGATGAAATGAGGACTAACGTCAACAGAGAAATGGCAAGGTACAGATCTGCAATTTGTTTAAATTCAATTTGTCTCACCTAAAGTCAAAAATAAATGTTCTTTGAAATAGGGAGAATCTAGTAAGGTAGGGAACGTATTACTTCTTTTCATGTGGCACACTCATGTTCAAAAAATAGAAAACAATTTTGTGTTCAAAATAAAACAGTGTAAGACTAAGTTGGAGAACGTGCTATAAAAAAGCTAGCTCTGATGGATAAATCCAGCAGGCCAGGAGAATGTGGGTAAGAGTGTTAACAATATGTTAAGTGTTACATTTATTAAATAAATAATAAAACACCAATAATGGTGTAGCAGAACAGCACTGGAAATATTAATTAAACAAATGTTTTACAGATACAAAAGAAAGCTTCTAATAAATGAATTTGGGAGAGAAAGGAAGACCTCTACTGGAAGGTAAAAAAAATAATAATTGTTCAAAGCAAATCTACCAGGGATGATCTGTGAAATAGTGGCTGAGGAGAATGAATAATTGAAGCATGGCTATATTAAAAGTGAGCGGGAATGAGAAGATATGAGGGAAATGAAGAAAAGGGGAGTCATTTCCCATGATAAGGGCAGAATAACACAAAGTATGGGTGGGCTCTGAGAATGCAAAGCCATGAAATGGGAATAAATGAAAAATAAAACTTCTATTTTTCCAGTTCGGATTCCAAGGAATCTACAGCAGCCGTGGAACTGGAAACTGACGAGGCTGTTCTAATGAGGAGGCAAAAACAAATAAATTATGGGAAGAATACGTTGGCATATGACAGATACATTCAAGAAGTTCCTAGGTAAGATCTGTTTACTCACAGTGGAGATTCTTTTCAGTACAAAGTATAATTTAATTTATAAGGATTGGAGCAAATTTAAGATTTTGATGTAAAGAAAATGAATTTTTCCTCTTAAGAGGTACCTATACTTTAAAAAAAAAAAACCTCATAAATCACTGGAATTCTTACAGCATAGATGAGCCAGCAGTTGGATCAGATGCGTAAATCATACTTCTAAGAAATAAACTTGTCCTTGCTTTCGATGGGGGAAGGGGAGGAACAGGGTAACGTGAGAGCTCAGAAAATTATCCCTGGAAAGTTGGTCATAATGTCATACTGATTTCTGGCTCGCCCACTTTGTAGTAAGGTGCTACTATCATTTCTAATTTCTGTTCTCACGAATGGCTATATTGAAGGTTGTGGCAGAAGATTCTGAGAGGTTGAACGGCTGATGTCAAATTTGCACTAAATTGTTCCTCCATGTAAACAAATATAAACTCTGGTAGGGCATTGCTGAGAGAGAGAGAGAGAGAGGCATAGGTTGGTTGGAAGAGGAGCAGTCCGATTTCTGAACAACCTGGTTGCAAGTAGAAGGCCTGTTTTATTTGCTCGGGCAACATATTTATCCAGAAGTTGCTGAAGGTTGGTAGTGTGCTAAAAGTAGCTGAATTGTTTCTTTCAAAGGTGTCTACGGGTTCCAGGGGTCCATCCAAGGACTCCAAATAAATTTAAAAAATACAGTCGGAGATCTTGGGATCAACAGATCAGGCTGTGGAAAGTTGCGTTGCATTTTTGGGACCCTCCCCACGAAGAAGGCTCCGATGCTCAAGGACTGTAAGTAGCAGCAGTGTCTCTAAGAGCGCGTCAAGCGTAAGCGTTGAAACGTTGAGGGTTATTTTATCTCTGGAATCATTCAGCAGAAGCAGATTTCTGAAATTTATCAAGCTCGTTTCTTCTAAAGCAAAGTTTAGCTTAAGAGTCATACAATTCATTGTGGGGTTGAATTCAGTTTAGTACGGGTAGGGCTCGCTTAATGACTGCCTCATTTAGCAATAATTCAAAGTTACAAGAGTACTGAAAAAATAACTTTGTGTGTGATGGTTGGCCCTTTGCAGCCAGCGGGCATTCATGATGGTTGCAGCATCACAAGCTCACGTGACTGCCCTTCATGCACTTTTTTTGGAATAAGCAGAGTCAGTGGAGAAACTGGCAGTGAAGGGCAACGTGATTTCTCGCTTAATGACAACAGGTGATTTGTGTAACAGCCACATTGGAAACAAGGCTTTAAGTCCTTTGTAGTCCTGTAGAGCTTTGCTCAATTGTGGTTATTAAGTAAGGACTACGTGTAGTTTTCTACAAAATGTATGCAGCTGTAGTGCTACGTATGTTGATAAAACATTCTTTTTCTTTGTAGTGAATTAACTTGCTTATCTCTTTTTTTACTTCTTAAAAAAACCTAAAACAATTTAACGTGATGTGTGATGTACTAGCCGGTTATCAGAATTGTGTCCGCCTCCAGAACATAGTGGGTGCGATAGAGTACATGCAGTTATTTTACAACAATCATTTTTCTGAAGGGTCTTTTTATATTGCTATCTACTTATCTAAATACACATGGATCTTTACATTAATAAAAATAGAGAAACCTCATCAATTAAGCAAGTTGCTGGAATAGTTTTCTGAATTATTTAAATGTAATATTAAAAATCATTGGAAATTACATGTGATTTATACTTTTCAATTCCTATTTGCCTAACTTTTCCAGCAAATATTGAGGTCATTGGGTAAATCATCAGGAGGCGGGTTTTGTGTCTGAGGCTAAATGGGTTAAGCTAAATTCTTTCCTTTATCCCAACATTTTAAACATTTTCTAATGTTGCTAATTCCGTGTTTTGTTTTTGCAGTAGCCCTGTTGATCTTGGTGATATGGAAACAGAATCTGTAGGAAGTAATTCCTTGGTGCTACAGGGAAGTTCCCAAGACAACAATGTAAGTAATTTGAAAGTTGGTTTAAGTTGTAATATTGCATCAGCTTGCATAAATTGCTAGTTGTAGAATGTCTGTAGGAGTAGGTTCCCCCCCATCTTTCCCTCTACTATTTGCCTCTTTTCTCCCTTTAATGTCCTCTTTGCTTCATTTCTCCATCCTCTTGGCACGCTGTCTTTCCTTTCTTTATGTTTTCTGCAATTAGTACAGTCACTGCTTTAATTGAGTGGGACTTAAGCAGGCATCTCTTATGGAAGCTGTGCTGGATGTGCTACTACAGGGACACCCCGTCAACCATTGGAATAGCCTTGACTAATGTATGTCATTGCAGCTGTCAGAGTAAACGTTAAAATATTTTCTCCAGAATAAGGCTGTAAATATTTGGTGGGAAGTGAAATGGGGAAAAAAGAAAGAAAGGGAGGTCGAAATTAATAGGATACAAATGAGTTTGTGGTGTGTATAGAAAAATCAGGTGTGAGTAGGCAGTCACAGGCACCCGGGTGTTTGTTGCGTACAGTTTTATTGAGAATAATTTTGATTGCTTGAGGATAGATTGTTCACTACAGGTAGTCCTTGAGTTATGACTGCAATTGAGCCTGGCAGCAAAAGAATTGTAGGTTGGGACGGTTGTAAAACAGGTCACCATGTGACCAGATCTGATAGTTCCTCCTTTCCTGTGGTGGTAGTTAAAGCAAGCGCCCCGGTTGCTAAGCTAGCCACATGGCTGTTAAACAGACTCATTGTTTTGCTGTGGGTTGGTTTTTGCTGGAAAACCAGGGTATAAATGTTGGCTTCTGGAAAACCCATAAATCATGGTCATGTGACCGCAGGGCGCTGCAAACAGCCACTTGAGCCAGTTGCCAAGAACCCAAAATGGGGCCATGCTGCCACAGTGGGGGTAAAGTAACTATAAGAACTTTGAATCCTAGTGGTAAGTCCCATTTGTGGGTTCCGTTGTATATTTGAACGGTCATAAGTTGAGGACTACCTGTACTTATGAGTATTGAGAACTATGTTGTCAAATTTCCATTTGTCCGGGATGGTATAAGGGGGCTTGTACCATGGTCAGGGAGCTGGACTAGAAGACCTCCAAACTCCCCTCCAGCACTGGGATTCTATGCTTGTTGATGTAGTGCCCAATAAATGCAGCATGTATTTCTTAAGTAAAATTAACCAATAATATTATGAAGTTCCTGGTATGCTAATTTGGTGACCTTCTATTCTAGGTGAGTTGCACAGAGCCCCCCAACCAAAGTGAGAAGAAGTATTGAGCATCGATTGGAGGACTAAATCCAGCCAGAGGCACCTTCTGGTATGACGCTTATGTCACCGGGAGACTCGTGTGTGTCCTGCAGGATCCGTTTCCAGGAAGGGGCAACTCCACTAAATTCAAACAGAGATAAGAAATGTTCCTGCATTGCCATCTAGAGCTGTGGCGACTTTTAAGAAGAAAATCAATGTTTCTCTGACCTTTTTTGAAAGCATAAAAATGGAGTTTATATGTAATTGAGTAACTGCCTAATTTATATACCTGCATCTGGAACAGGTGGCTTTGTAAGCGGTTGGATTATAGTTAAGAAGAAACCCGAACAGGCAACCTTGCCACAATTTTAGCAGTTTTAAAACATGACATTTTAGTGAGAAAATAGTTTTAGCACTTGGTTAATGTCTTTTAACCAAGACACAAGTCTATACAAGGAAGAGGTGGTTCTGCTTCCTGCCCTGTAATTTTTACAGTGTGAGAATTTATGCTTTTCAAATTGTTTCTTTCAGAATTGGCAATAACCTTTCCCCAGGAAATGCAGGCCTCTTCGAGAAATAAACACCCTCTTTCTTCGGGTGGCATACCTCACTGAGGCTTAAACTGATAACTTGTAAATAGTTTTCTGCAGGGCTGTGTGTACTTTGAAGGGAGCCTGGAATGTTATTTTTATTCCTTCTTAATATAATTTTTTTTTACTATTGTTGCTGTTTTTTTGTATGGAATAAAATATAAATAAAGCAAGACCATCTTTGTTATAACATGAATAAGTGTCGATTTCAAGCATTCTGAAAGATTCAGATCATTCAAACCAGCTGTTTGTGTGGCTAATTGGTGTAAGCTGAGGACTAACTCTACCAGTGATTGGATATACAGTATCTTAATTCTTTTTTAAAAAGTCATTTTGAAATTGGAACACTGTTCACATATTTTTGGTTATTCCACTGAATCTAATCGGATCGGTTCATTTCTGAGTGAAAGAATAAATGAAATTGGATTGCAAAATGAATGCCTTTGGTGCAAAACTTTTGGAATATCTTGACTCAAATTATATCTGCAGACCCCAAAACACCTTTTAGGTCTATCCCTACAAGACTGAACTGCACAAGTTCCAACTCAGAAATGGATTTTACTTTCCAAGAACTAACGGAGTAGACGTGGCTGGTCTTGGGAGGTGTGACCGCAAAACATCCCTTTTCCTGGTCATTGTTGGCCTGTTTTGCTACAGCTGAACAATTACTGATTGGATTTCTGCTTTCTGAAGTCAATAGTCCATTCACCCTTCAAGAAATGCCCTTTGATTATGTGGCGCCCGAGCATTTGTGCTTAGAAGCATTATTGCTCTTAAATAAACAGGCGCACCAAAAACGGCATGGGAAATACCCGGGTTTAATTGGGTCAAATTGCATGTGTTTTCTTCGATACCACCTCAGGAGACAAGCATCTTTTCATACGCTTTCTTGACAAATGCCAGCTAAAATTGTTTATGCGCACACAGAGAAAGTCTCATTTTAGTCACACACAACTAATTTATAAGAAGGGATGTGACCCTTTGTAAGGTTTTTAGTTCAGAGCTAATTTGGATCAAAGTCTCCTGCTTGTCTGCCTTTAATTTTGTAAATGCTGTGTAGTTGTTCAACTAGAAGCCTACACCTCCCATTTTCAGCCACCTCCTGTCCTGAATTGTATGAAGAGTTTAATAACAGAGGACACACCAGCAAAATACCTCTGAGAAAATGTGACCCCTTGGCTGTAAAGAAAAACCACCTCAAACCCCAACCCATTTTTGTTGAGCCCTACTTTAGCTTCCTTTCTCACGTTATCTGACTCCTCCGTGGGCTTACTTCAGGTGTGGCTCGTGGCCTCTGCATTTGCCCTCCAAGCTCAGCTCAGGGCTTCTCTACATGCGGGAAATGGTGTGTGTGTGTATGCCTTTCCGCCTTGTGATGGACTCCAGTGCCAGCTAACGAAATAAAATCCTTTTTCTCAAACGCATTCAAACAGAAGTGATAGGTAATCCAGTAGCCATTTGATCCCCAATATTGAAACGAGGTGTTTGGAAAAAAATAAACTTCCCAATGTTGTTACTTAATCCACCATACAGCTGGCCTTGTGGAGGGATAGGTACAGGAAGTCCTTGACATACGACCCAATTGTGCCCCAAGTTTCTGTTGCTAAGCAAGACAGTTGTTAAAATGAGTTTTGCCTCATTTGATAACTTCCCTGCCATAGTTGCTTAATGAAGTGGCTACAGCGTCATCACTTGATAAAAGGTTGCGAAGGTGATGACCCTGGAATACTGCAACCGGCATGAATCCACACCAGATGTGACCGTGGAGAGTTAAAAACTATTGTGTCACTTTCTGTAACTGAACGGCACATCCCTCCTAGCTGAAGCTCTGCTCTGCAGTCTGTACACGTTTTCATTGATTTGGGGTCAGGTATGCGTAAGGGCGCATTGCAAAAGGGGATTCCTATAAAAGCTCATGAAATTGGTTGATGCTTTTGAGGCCAAGTATGTAGTATGAAACCTTCCCTACTTTCATTTTGTTTTAATACCCAAATATATTTTATCTGGACATGCAAATTTGAGCTGGAACAAGATAGAGCAGTGACGGAGGAGCGAGCGGTCCCTTTGCCAACTTTATCATTCCTTCTTGTCCATTATGGAAATGATTTTCATGAAATTGAAAGCTGTGGAAAAAATGCAAAATAATAGAAAAAATAATTCCTAGAAGGAAGAGGAAACTTAGTCTTACATATGAAAAGGAGAGTCTACAGTAATCCCTTTTGCAGCCCGTATCTAAGAAACAAAGATAGGAGTAGAGTTCCTCTTTCAGCATGTGAGAATGTTGACAACTTGATAGAGCAGAAACAGACAGTACGGCCCAAACATCATCATCACCTTTACAGCGTGCAGAAAATCAGGTGTCATCTTTGCAAGACAATGGATGCTATGATATCCGCCACTAGGTGGCACCAACGTTCCAGAAATTCAATTTTGTGGTCTACCCTTTTCAGGACCCTCTAGCACCCAAGAAGAATAATCACAGGTGAAATTGAAGCTTCCTTGCCTACTTTCCCCTTCTGCCTGAGAATTTTTCCTTTTTTTCTGAACAATGTACATGCCCAGATAGTGAAAAGTGTGTCTAGTCTAGTGAAGAGAAGGATTAGGAGTGATAATCTTCCTGTAATTGAGGAGCTGTCACAGAGGAAATGGGTCAGCTTATTTGCCAAAGCACCTGAGGGCAGGATAAAAAGTAACGGAAGGAAACGTATCAAGGAGAAATCCAACCCGGAATTAAGGAAAAATTTCCTGACAGTGGATATTTGAAACAACAGTATGAAGAGCACATACAGTTTTTTAAAGCAATGGGTTGAGTGTTTCCTTTTATCGTGTAATGGAGAGCTCAGATAGGGGTGACTTTATAATAAGCCCACAAACATTTTGGGGATACCTTCGCATTGGCTCCTGTGGAAACTGATTTTCTGAAGTTTGATCCAAATGCATTGAGGTCATAAGTAACACAAGAAGTTTCTTTTGCTTTCAGATCAATATTTAGAAAGAAATATTCAAAGGCTTCAATATGAGGCTGAATTATGCTCCTAAAATAATGGCATTTCACACCATCCCATGAAGGGCTTTGGTTCTGTGGGCCTGGGATGTGGCACGGACGTTTCCAGTCCTTAACTGGAAAGGAAGTTGACTCTTGACTAAGAAATGGATCTCGGCTATGATTGTGTTCTTACACTTCTGGATTGAAACCACCAGATGGTACCAAGGATCACAGAAAAATGTATCCACCTTCTGGTTCAGGCCAAGAACCCCTATTTCAGTTCCGAGCTGGTCTTTTGCTCTCGTTTTCCTGCATCTCTTGCAGAATTGGAAGTCTTTGGAAATAAACCCTTCAGATGAAATCTAACCAAACTTCATGGAAGCTGTTGCAGAAGGTTATTTACTGGAAAATGCTCAGAGAAGAGCAACAAAAGATGATGAGGGGACTGAAGGTTAAAATAATAAAGAACGGTTGCAGGAACTGGGTATGTCTGGTCTACTGAAAAGAAGGACTAGAAGTGACATGATAGCAGTCTCACAATATTTGAGGGACAGGGGGTTGGACTAGAAGATCTCCAAGGTCCCTTCCAACTCTGTTATTCTGATTGGGGCACTGGAAGCCTCAACACGTTTTATACAGTAGATATCAATTTAGGCGCACTAATTAACTTTCACGCACAAGCAGGCAATCATCTTAAGTCAACTTCCTGGGTTGGATTTAAAAAAAAAACTCGGTATCAATATGTGATCTCTGAAAGGACAATACTAATAAAACGTAACAGAGTCCTGACACAAATTGAATGTTTTAGACATATTCAAATCCTGGCAGAACTTTACATCTCCAAGAAGTCCTTCAACCCAATATCCTTTAAAAAAAAATCGATCATGTGGTTATTGGATAAATAAAATATGTGATTGTTCAGCACATAAACACCCTTTGTTAAATGTGTCCGTCAATAGACAATTCGTATAAATGATACTAACTATCTTCAGAGGCATAATATCACCTTTATTGATAAAATAAATCTCCGAAAGACAAATCAAATGGACGTCAACTAACCATGCATGACATTAACAGGAATTAGCCCCAAAGCAACCCACAAGGGACACAGAATTTTCAGTCAAAAGCCATCGCACTTCGTATTTCTTCTCGGTATGTACAACAAATGCCACCAAGGCCAGAAACTATTTTATCATCTTACGTTTATTTTGTCCATGTTGGTCACAATCTATCTTGCCATCTCTCTCTCTCTGAGTCTTCCTAGGTCTTGTAATATCTTTCTCAAGACATTCACTTCTAAACGCACAAAAGGGTGGAACCAAGCACAGCTCCCATGGCCAGAGGACACCGAAAACCGTCTTAAGTCAATCACAACCAGCTAAATCAGAACACAATGAGCTTTGTTGTGTCACACGTGGCCCAAGGAAATTCTAGGTCATATTGGAGAAACACAACCTTCTTTTGCAGGGAAACAGCAAAACTTTTAACAAAGTGGGCAGACTTCCCACTTCCCACTGCATTAGGGACTTAACTATGTCTTCAGAGCACCAGCCAGCCATCACTGAACTGAGATACACAAAGTCTGCTATTTTGGCCCAGCCATGGTTAGAGGCCTCCAAATTACTCGCAGGAGACATGAGCTGTCTCAGGATTTGTTCTGCAATCAAGAACCAAGGGACGGAAAACTTGGCCTGTGCAGAATCTGACAGATTGACTTTAGAATTGAATTGAAAAATAAAGGGGAATCAGAATATTATGATACTTGGAGTAAGTTTTACTAATGGTTGCAAAAAAGAGGGGAAGGTTAGAATAAAAACTTAGCTAGAATGAATAGAGGTAGAATGTAAATGGTACATCAAGAATATGAATGTTAATGGTTTAGTAATATTTTTGTATGTATGACAAAGTAATGGTAAAACAGTTACACTGTGTTTGATATTTTAGTTATAAACAATAAAAATGTTTTTTAAAAAAGAGCCAAGAGATGGGAGAGTTGGAAAGTTTTTGCTGGCTTTCTTGAGACTATAGGAAAAGGCCAAATGCATCAGTGTCCTATTTGCAAGGGAAGGATGAAAGTGTTTATTTGTGCTGCTTGTTTCCAGATATTTTCAAGGACAGGGCTGGGAACCCAACTACTTTTATCTTTCTGACTCTTTGCAACCTTTTTCTACCCAGCAATTTCAGAATGAAGCTCTAGTAAATGCCCAGTCCTCTCCATTCCCAACTCCTGGTGTTCTAATATTGCAGTTCCAACTTTTGGTTGTTTTGTTGTTCCTGCTTTGCTTCTTTGGTAGCCTCAGCCAACTTACTCTTTCCCTGGCTTAAGCCTTTGGCTTCCCCATAATTAGGAGTGATAATGTTCTTTCTTTCAAAACTGAATGGGAATTAACAAGACTATGAAAAGCAAAGCCACCAGAGGGCCTTTGTAAGGTGGTAGTCAAACAGCTGGGTGTACACCTGGAAGCCCCTAGCATCTGCTACATGAAGTAGGGGCCATTATGAGGTTTCTGGAGCAGCTGCTTCAATCCCATGCTTCTCTCTTGTACAATGAGCTATCACTTTTTCTGACTAAACCTTTATAGTCCAAAAATCTGGTTCGGAAGGAATCTGAAATCTGGTGATGTGTTTAAAACTGGGATGATCTGGCCTGGGTGTTCATAACGGTGCTTCATCCTGTCCAAATTTTGAAAAACCTGCCGAAGGTTTCTGAAAGTCTTCTTGCTCTTACACTCCTTGATGTCACATATGCAATGGCACCAATTTGTTTGTTTTATGTATTGTTATGCAAAGGGATTTGTGAACTTTGACAAAAATGTTTGTCCCTGTGTGGGGGAAGCAGTAACAATCTGTGTCTATATTTATCCAGGGAACACATGAATCCAGTTGAAAAAAATTAGCCTAAATGTCCTGTTTGATCTTACGGTTGCAAAATTTGGTTAAGTCCAGTTTTCAGATTCTTTCTGAACCATATCAAGTATATAATAAGGCATTACTTGTTACACATAAAACTTTCGGGCTATTTTTGCCATTTTTGAAAGCATGTTAAGAAGGTGGTGTTTAGTTCCGTTACGGAGGGCCATCATCATCATTTTAATCAGCAGATTGAATTTTCAATTCTTCCTGGCTCACCCAACCTGATTTCAAAGTAACCAGGATATTTTGTAGGACTACTATAATCCCTGGAAGGAACAAAAGAATTAATTTAAGAACTAGAAAATTCTCCAAATCCATTTTAGCGTCTTGATTCAAACTCCCTCCTTCTTGTACCCGAAAATCACAGTAGTAGAACCACAACATCAGGGAGAGAATGGTGATGTGGAAAGAGTCGAGAAGGTGTGTGTTATGTCCCCACAATTTGGAGATGCATGGCTCTCCACAAGAAGATTCACTCTTTCCAAGGCTTTCCTTGCAAAGATAAGGGTTGAATGAATTTGGCCATTTAAAGTATGATATGCAAATCCTGGTCATCCTTTAGAACAGAGCGATGTTTAATGTTCCTGATGTGGCGTTCTGGCGCTCTGTTTACAGAAGGTCACCTTAGCACCCAACCTTCCTGGTTCGGACACCTGGATTCTTACCACTCTCCCACCTACTTCTCTTCTTCTTCTTTGTGCACCTGGACATCTGTATAAATGGGTATTTTCCAATATATCTGGAGAAACCTTGTTTGTGTCAAGGGGCTTTCTTATTCTCCTTCCCGCCCAACAATCAATGCGGCGCCTCTCAACTTTTTCCCCCCTTTTCCAATTAATTAATTTAAATTGACCATTAAGTCAGCAGAGGTTTTGATTGATATTTTCATTAACAGCCCTCTCATGCAGACCTGTCCAACACCTAAGAAATGTATGATAATGTCCAATCTGCATGAAGGGTCTGAGCCGCTCCCTCACCTCTCAGTCCCAGTGAGTTATTACTTGAATTGTGCTGGCTGTTTCATTGAGTGTAATTTGAATACAGATTAGCTGCCCTGGTGTTCCAGAGCTTTAGCATTATCATTACTGGGGACAGTAATTTGACTGATGAACACGTGGGTTATCACAAGGTTATCACCTTCACACTTCTGGAAAAGTCTCCCAGCCCACATGTGGAAAAGAAAGACACCAGCAGCTTCCATGGCAAAATTAAGTCCTGTAAATTGGTTCCTCCAATAACTTATTGAATAAATTCCTTTCCTAATTAAAGAACCAATATCCCTCTTTACTCTCAGATATTCCAAGGCTTTATTAGATTGATGAACTAATATCAATTTGAGTTTCTTACAAAATGTGAATTAAGCACCTTCATCCAATTACACACGAGCACTCCATACGTGTAAAGTGATTTAGAAAGCTAAACGGACAAAGGAAATATATTGGCTTGAGCTCATGAAAGCAATTATTATTCGGCCACTCCTTCTCGAAAGACATGCTTTTTCTTAATTAGGAAAGAATGAAAAAAAAAGAGAGTCTCCATAATTTACAGGAAAAGAAATCCAGACTGGGATGATACTGAAATTTCTGCTTAAATTATAGTATAGCTAGGCCGCTCAACTATAATTATCCAATCCTGTGATGAGTTAAAGTACTCAAGGCGTTAAATTCGGCTCCATTATAACAGAAAACCAGTGCTTTATGTTAATCTTTCAACTCAAGGAATGTGAAGGATGCAAAAGAAATGAATTTATAATTTGAACCGAAAGGAAAGCATTAGCGTGAAAGTTGCAGCAGAGCTGAATTCACTGGGCTAAAAAGACTCAGAGGTTGTGATAAACGCACCTGTCAAAAAGCCAAATAAATCCCAAATTCATTGTGCATCAAAAACATTGAAGTTCAATTTACAGTAGCTGCGCAGATGACATGGAATGCTAGTTGAAAATGAACAAACATCAAACGCTGACATCTTTGAAAAGCCAATTGATTCCATTCAAGACTCATTATCAGCAATGAAGATTTAATAGGATCAGGATTGAATTTCATACATTCAAAATTATCTGTCACATGATATTTTCATAGGAAAATATGTGGGCGCCTGAAAATCACCATAATATTCTTTGACCCAAAATTGTAACCGCTTCTTAGGACAAAAATGTTGTCTAGACAGAGATTCTAGATTTTGTGCTTCTATGATTTAATTGGAAGAAAATACCCAAAGCAATGATTTAAAAAACAAAACAAAACAAAAATGCTTTGTAAATGAGGCCAGTTGATGTAAATCAATTAATCATGGAAACAATTTGGCACGTGGAAAATGGAACCTTCAGTTAGATGTTATCAGCTCAATATCCTTTATATTGTCCCTGGATAGAGATAATACTTCTGTTATCTTCCTGAGAATCTACCTCCTCGACTTTAACAGAAATGATCAAGTGATAGTTATAAAACCCTGGATGTTTGTCCTTGGATGAAAGAGGCCCATGGAGACACAAAAACATTCGTTACTAGAATTGCCCTGGTGAATTTTTACAACCTGGTTAACGGGAGAGCGGGATTTCTGATTTAAAGGGTCTTCAGGGCGGAAAATGCTCCAAACCTCAGGTAGAAATGCCTTTAAATGAAAAAGACCCTGTAACCCATCTGCCTAAGCAGTTTATTCCACTTGAAAGACCATCACCAGAAAAACCAACCCTCCCTCCCTCCCTCCCTCCCTCCCTTCCTTCCTTCCTTACTTCCTTCCTTCCTCAGGGCTCCAGAACTGTTTGACACATTCTCATTCTTTGAGTTTAGATCTGTGATTATTTTTATAGTTGCATTCTTTCTGCAGAATTTCTTATGACAACCAACAAATTCCTTTAACTTAGTTGCATTCTTTGTGACAAAAAGAGATTTATTCTTCAACATACGAAGTGGTTACCAAGATAGCTGTGGAGAGGGTGGCTGTTTTCTATATTTTATATGCTTTAATGCTTTTTATTAGCTTTGTGTTCTTGCACTGGGAGACAATCTAATGTGTAAAATTATTCTTTTAGGTATAAAGATGAGGAGCAATTTAGAAATGATACACAAATAAAATGGGCCTTTTTAGGCATTGCTAGTTGACCAGAAATGAGGGGATCACATTGCAAATGCTTCTACTGATCACCCATGGTGCACATATGTTAACTTTGTCCTGTCCTGTCTTAAGTGAACCAAATAAGATAGTGAACAGGCACATCATAAATCCTATATCCAGATGCTGTAGAAGTTACAACTCTACCCAGATGTGGGTATATTTTGAAGGAAGGGATGGAAATGGTCTGTCCTCAGTACAACTTTGCAACCAGTGTTGATGAGTTAATCTGAAAAATTAAGGCATCTTAATAAGGAACTCTCTGGTTTTCTTAACCTTCAAAAGCTCTCTTCTTTCCTAAAGCTGGTGTAAATATAGCAATAACAACATCAGATAAAAGCAAGATGCATCAAAAGATTTAGGGCACTTGTGTATTTAAAAGAATTATATCTTGTTTATAGTACAGTATAAAATGCACAACTGATTTATACAGCGGCTAGTCCATGGCAGAGGAAATCTCATTTCAATCATAAATGGCAGGATTTGATTTAAGAATTCAT
>JAEANM010004483.1:0-20752 GCA_017656035.1 Myanophis thanlyinensis
AGTTTCACCTTTTAAGTTGCATTACTGAAATAAATGAACTTTTGCACGATATTCTAATTTTTCGAGTTTCACCTGTAATTTAGAAGGCTATATAAATACTAAATGATATATAAATTGTATAGGCTAAGGGATGAGTGTTCACATGCAAGAAACACATTTTATTTCAGTATTTATTATACTGTAAGTAAATGATTCCCTGATAATACAGACCTCAGGAAGGAGAAACTGTCTCCATCAAAAGCAATTCCCATATGTACGTAATTGGTAGAATTTAAATAGGACAACTGGTAGGGAAGAAAGGGTAATTGTAACTATAGTTAGAGACAAAAATGTGCTTGATGTTCTTTGTTTAATCAAATACAAACATTTATCTAGGGAAAAAGAAAGGAAATAAAGAACATTTTTCCTGCATTTGTCAAAATTAGTCATCTTGAATGATGATCTGACTTTATTGTTTGAATACATTTGTTTAAAAGCTAGATCTTCTGAAACTATATGAAACAAGGGACCGTCTTAAAATAGTATGATTAGGAGATTAGAATCATTGTGAAGTTTTGAGATTGTAACTTTGTACTGAATAATTTTTTTCTAACAATCCAATCCATTTCCATAATTTTGAATACAGAACATCAGTAGTTGCTGCATAGACAACCACATTCTCATTTAGACATTGAAGTACCTGGTCATTTTATCAAATTTCCATTCTGTAATAGATGAGAATAGGGAAATAGCAGCATCTAAGAAGATGTGAGCGATAATGATTAAAAATATAGCTTTATTTTTTTAAATTGTTTTACGGAAATCCTTGTTAAGTTTGATAGTACTTCTTTGACATATCATACATTCAAATTTATACACTTTGAAGAATTGTGACATATTTTAGGTTTGAATAATAGGAAATCTCCTTAAGTGATTGAATGGTATGTGTCAGTTTTTATTGGCAGAGTTGAACACATTTTACTTGAAATTTGTCCTATGGATGCCTCCAGAACACTACTTGGTCCTGCTGCGACTTGTCTTTTATGTGAATGTGGGCGGAGTAGCCATGAGAGAGATCTATGATTTCATGGATGATCCGTAAGTTATTTCTCTTATTTAAACTCAGTTGCTTTATTTTTAGAACTGGGGGTGTTTCCTGCAAATTGTTGAGAAACATTATTCACCAAACTAATGAATGAATCCATCTATTATTTCAAGGAAAAATATACTATCTTTTTCCCATGCCTCAGACATATAATGCTTGACAAACTAACATTTCTGTTTTATTACATTATTTTGCTGCATGCTGTTTTCAAATGTATAGTAGTGCACAACAGCTTGAATGATGTTTATGGTTCATACTAATTGGAATGCAATTCATTTTTGCATAGGAAAATTTTGGAGAGTGTTTTAAAAGCAACATCTTACCCTGAGGATATTGTTAAATCTGGATTTACCCTAAATATTTTTGTAATCTTGGTTTTCTGATACTATAAAGGCACTTTACAGTATTCATATGTTGCAGCAGTATGGCCTCACTGAGCAATGCATGAAGTAAACATGCTTATTGTTTGTTATTTCTGTTTGTTTGTTTTATCAAATGCTAGAACACAGATCCATCTAATTGATTTTTGTTTTGTTGTAATTTTGTTTTAAGTTTGTTGATAATGGAGCAAACTGGTTGACACCACAACTTTTCAGCATACTGTTTTATTGCTGACCATCAGAGAAATGGTTTAGTATCCAGGATTCCAATACCTTGTGAAGATCACTTCTTGGTCTTTGATTCCCAGAGTAGGGAAGAATGGCTAAAGATGATTACTTTAGTTGGATTTCAGGATATTGAGCAATGACATTCAGACCCTTTCCCTGACCCCTCATTTTGGACCTACTGATATGGAATATACTTCCTGCTTCAAAGTAAGAAAAGGTCTCACTTCTTTCCTCAATATTCTAATCCATTTTTCAGTTCTTGTGTTTGAGTTGAAAAAGAATCTATCTTTTATTCTTTTTTTCCCCTCTGTTCAAAACATATGGCATAACGTTGGAAAAGGGAAGCTTCATCAATCACCAATGCCTCATTACCGATTCACTGTATTGCCATTCTTTGCCAATAGAAGATATGGAAATTAAACGAATCCCAAAAAATGATCCCATATGTAACAATTTCCTATCTTTCTTAACTTTTATTATGGAGAAAGTGACTATTGTCAGTATTTCCTAAGTTCCATTAAAATTTCAGTTTCTGCACAAACATAAGAATCTCCTCAGTCCTATACTTCTTAGTAGTAGGAAGTTAAAAGCAAACTGTCTACAGAACTGTTCTTTTATAAAACATACATAAAGGCATGTTTCTGTTTCTGAGTACTTTCAAAGATTAATGAAGATTCTCCCCTAAGTTCCACTAAAGTTTCAGTTTTTGCACAAACATAAGAATCTCCTCAGTCCTACACTTATTAGTAGGAGGAAGTTAAAAGCAAATTGTCCATAGAACTGTTCCTTTATTCTAGCACACCATTCTGTTAGGCAGCTAAAAGATTTATGTAACTTCTTTTAAATAAAAGACTACTTTCAGATGCTAAAATGCTCATTGAGTGCTCTGCAAATTTTCCAAATATTCAGATAGGGAGACTTTGCATGATATATTGAGGACTATGGCCAGGGGTTATTTTGGAGGTGGGGTTCAGATATTTTGAAGGAGAAAATGTATATTTCAAGCATTTGGTTTTTTTTTCTTCTCTATCAAGCCATATTTTTTTAAAAAGTACAAGGAAGGAGCTCAAGGCCTTGGCTTTACCTATTCTGGATTCTAAAGGAAGGATTGTAAAGAAATGCCAATAAGTCATACCTTTTTGCAGCCTGTGTGTTGTTTTCTATGTGGAACATAGCTGCTGGAATGATAAAAGAATACCCCCACCATTAAACCAAGTACAGTAAAACCTCTGAAAGCTGACCACACAAGGGACTGAATGAAAGTGGTCAACATACAGAATAACTATTCTGATATGTACACATGCCTCATTTTATTGTACAGCTTTTATTAGATCTTGTCATACAGAAGCACACATTAAAAACACAGGAAAATTATTCATACAATACTGTATCATACAAAATCAATACATTTATGTATTATTGTTTTCTCATGGTTTAAACATTCTTTCTGGGGAAAAAGAGTCAATTTTAGACTGTTTCTTATTCTTGTTATGAAGGTAAGCAGAGAAAGCACTCTCAGTGCTGACTGTACCACTCACCATACTGGGCATTTTTCCACAGAAAATGACTTTAACTGCATTATCAAATGACTAACATGCTCTTCTTTCAGAATATCTGCAATTGCTGTGTCCTCTTCACTTAATTCTTCTGCTTCATCAATTGCTTCCAGCACTTTTCCGCTCAGCTGTACCTCAGTTAGTACTGATTGGAAAGTTGCTTCAGGATTAGGATTTTACTTCTGCAGACAGACCATAGGTTTGCATTTTAGCTGGGTTTAGTAGTGCATTTTGAATGTTTTGATTATGCCTTGGTTGAGAGGTTGAATTTTCAGTTTCACATTTGTAAGATAATTCACTTGAGGATGGCTAGGACAATTGTCCACTACAAGGAGAATAGACCATTTCTTCTTCATTTCTCAGTCAATATCTCTTATCCACTCCTCAGATAAGGCACCAGTTATCATTGCTACCAATTCTGCATTTCACTTTTCTTGCCCTTGGTGCAGACTGGACTCAACTGGTCAAATTATAGAGAGTATCTTAATACAGTGTGTCAAGTTCCAGGTGGTCAAGATGCAACTTACAGAGGTGGTCAGTGTAGAGAGGTTGGCTTTCTATTGTATACAAATAGTGTATGTCCAGTCTATGAAAATTAGGTCAACTTATGGAGGTCATCAGTGTAGGGAGGTCATCAACTCTGGAAGTTTCACTGTAGTTGGTGACACAGAATACAAGGTCATACTTGGAGAAAAGTAACAATCCAATTCAGCAGGATTCTTTGCGCTAGGAAATAGATTAAAGAGCTATAGGATTAACATTCCTTGCTGTAGCAGTTGCTATTGTTTCCAACATTCCCTCATGTAGGTTTTTCCAGGAAACAGCACGGAAAAACTACTAAGTATTAGATTTTAAAACAGGCATTAAACATTTTAAGGAGAACCTTTGTTAGAGATGTCACTTAGCAGAGTTTGCCCATATTGTCAGAGGTCTACTTTGTAGGTATAGCAAAATGATCCGCCAAAATTCTTTATTTATAATTAACTATTGCCATACTTTCTCTTCTTTATTAAAAAGATAAATTATTTATGTAATAATATTGCAGCACAATGAATGCTGTGATACCTTCATACCTTTGTACCTTCGATGAGCTTTGGAACTCATAAAATTTGATACTCAATTCATTTTGACATGAAAGTTTTGTCCCAGTACCCATTGTTTGTTTGGTACTCAATGCACACTCTAGAACTTCTCGGTGTCAGCTCCCTTATTACACACTACATTATTCTTCATCATACGCATTGTTGGTTTGATACTCATTGCGCTTCCTGGAACCAATTAACAATGAGTACTTACGTACCATTGTATAACAGATTGTTTAAGAGGTAGCGTCTGTGGAACTTGTCTGTTGTTAAGTCCCCACTCACCTCCACGTCTTTCCTCCCTCTGTCCCTTCCTTCCTTCCTTCTTTCTGACACTGGCCACAGGCATTTAGAAACAGCCCTTCATGGAGCATCACTCCATCTTCTAACATTAGGGAAGGAATTGCTTTTTTTCTACTGTTGTCAGCAAGGAAGTACAGGATGGGCCAGGAGCCAGGCTGGGGAAAAGGAATTCCCAATATTGTTATTACAGAATATATCAGTCAGCATATCTACTCCATCTTCTCAGCACCATTTTTTCTCCCACTAATCATGCCTTTCTATTCAAACTCCTGAACATCTTCCCAGCCTACTGATCTTTAAGCTGCTGTGCCAGCACACTGTCCACCCACCTGACAGATCTTTGCAATGCTTCCCATCCCTACTTCCTGCCTTCACTAACATCCCTGATATGAAGTATGCACATACCCTACTCTGTGTGCCTAGTATTGTCCCTCTTGCCCCAGAACTCTACCAATAAACCACACAGAAATATACAGATTTTGTAGGGCAGGGGTCTCCAACCCCTGGGCTGTGACCCACTACGTGGGCTGTGCAAGCAATGGGAGAGGAGCTCCCATTTGTGCAAGCAGTGGTTGATCACGTTTGTATGCAAAGCTCCATTTGTGTTAGCAGTGTGTGCTCCTGCTGCTTTGGCAATTGGAGCTGCACGTGCTTATGCACACATCCCTGCCACTCACAGGGAATCGTCTCCTCTCCCTCCCCCTGCCAAGCCACTAAGCTGGAAAGGTTGGAGACAGCTGTTGTAGGGGAAGCCATAACGGCTGTTCAGACATCTTGCCCAAGTAACAGATCAGCTTGTTGTTTTGGAATGCTTTGGGGAATGAACTGTCCATTGGAACTAAACCACTAGAACAAGGTTGGTTAATATATCGTACAGTATGTATATGAAATGTAGTTTTATCAATGTAGAAATCTAGATTACCATGCTGATCAATATTTGTATGATAGACATTTACTGTTATTTAACTGTAGTCCACTTTATCAAACCTTTTATTAGGATATAGAAAGATCACCTATGTCAGCCTCTGATTTTGGGGCACACGAGAGTCTGTCTGAAAAGCAGTTTCTTCTGAAGCTATGCTTCTTGGTTATGGTATAGAAAAGCATCTCAAGATAACATTTTTATAATATTAATGAATGAAATTGATAGTAACTGGAGTAATTCAATTGAATCAGCAAATTTTCCAGATAATGCATGTTTTGGATTTGCCTAGTGAATAATATTTTCAGTACAGATATGTCTTGTACCTATATGCTACTACTTTTGTTTTATTGCAGGAAATTCCATAAGAAGTTGGGTCAGCAAGCTTGGCTGGTTGCTGCTATCACAGCCACAGAGTTCCTTATAGTGGTAAAATATGATCCATACACTTTAACACTGTCACTCCCTTTCTACATTACTCAATGTTGGATCCTTGGAATCATGCTTGTGCTTGCGTGGACAGTTTGGCGCTTTTTCATTCAGTAAGCAAAATTTTATTCTTGACTGTCTAGCTAGGCTTGTAATCTTTAGGTTGTTTGTATGGGAATTTTAAAATATTATAATAGAAGATATCAAACACATGAATAAACATCCATATTTTCAAGACGTCAAAGTCAGGAGACTCACTAATAGATATTAACTTTCCTGTTGATTGTCAGGTAACCCTTTGATTAAAGACCTTTAATAAAACTTTATTTATTATAGCACTAGTTGCCCTATAACTCTGCAAGAAGCACGCTGTCTGTTCCCATTGGGTGTATTTATTTATTAAATGTATATGCCGCCCATCTCATTAATAAGGTGACTCTAGATCCAAGGAATAGGAGAGAAACAGTTAGTATATTGAACTAATCCTCTAAATGAAATTTCTTATCTAGAAAATTTCTTGCTTTTATTGAAATAGAGAAATGGGGCAGAAAGATATTCCATAGCATATACCATAGGTTATGAGGTTCTATTTGGCAGAATGTGTTCCATCTGGCTAGGCCATCTTATGCTCCCCTTCTCTGAGAAAGGAGGGCTGCAGGATAACTTGCTTTGGATTCAGTCTTAAGGTGCCACATAAACATATTTTGGGATCATAACACTTTTATTGGGGTTATGTAGCAGCACTGGATTCCAGGAAAAGATATAGCTTCTTAAAGGTATTGTGGAGGGATGCTACATTTATCCTCCCGCATGCCCTGAAATAGTTTTTGGAGATCAGATCTGAAGTGCTGCCCAGACACTTCTGCTTTGCATAGTCTCAAAAGAGTTGGGGGGGGGAGGAGTTGAAAGTGGATCATCTCCCAGTTTGTTTATTTGGAAGACTGATTAAAACTTATAGCACTTTTTAAATAGAATTAAGAGGTGCTTGATATTCTCAAAATCTAGTTTACAATTATTTCAGAGAAATAAAAGGAGCTATAGAGGTTTATTGCTTTGTTTTTGTTAAGAAAAAGAAAGAATTCTTATTTTTTGTTTCTTTCAGTGACATCACCTTACGGTATAAAGAGATAAGAAGGCAAAAGCAAGAACATAAATTTGGAAAGGATAAGTATTTAAGCAATGGTGATGGACAATCTGTACTGGTAAATGAGTACCTGAAGAATAAACTAAGGGAGAAAAAACTTTGATCCTGAGTAATCAGTGAAGGGCTAAGAGGGTTGATTTTCTTGATTTACAAGTTTAACCTCCCTCGTTTTATAATTTTCAATGTTTTCTCATGTGTGAGAATCCTTTTGGAAAAGATGCCACAATCTCTTTTGAGGAAAGTGTTTACAACTAACTGTAGAAGTAGTGCTCCTTCCACAGGGGAACCTCAAACCAAGTGTGGTAAATGTGGGTGTCACCTCACAAAGAGGAAGGTGGGGGAGGTTTAACCGATACAAAGGCAGCCTCTCCGTTCTGGAAAACTGTTACCATTTGGGTCATCATGAACATGTTTTATGAAATAAATCAGTGCACTGTGAAAAGCAGTTTGATGTTTTCTGCCGGAACTAGTTTAAGCTATAGTGATAATGTTCATGTTCTTATGATTCATTTAACAATACAAAAAAGAGGGATGCAACTGAAGTATGAGAACAAACTGCAAAATTTGCACAGTACACTACTGCAGCCAGCCTTTGAAAGTCCTGAATTTAGCTGCCTGGATCTCAAAGCAAAGGTGCTTTACTTTGAACAACTGGCTAGTACATTACACTCTCAAATACCTCTTTGTCGAACTGTCTCTTTATGAAAGGCATCTCTTTAGAAAGGATGCTGATTAGCCAAATAGTGAAAATGAAGACAAAAGCAGGTAGAAATGTGTCCTGGTCTTAGTCATGTGAATCAAAGTGAACCTTAGTTTGATTCTTCTGCAAATGAGATACTTATTGTTCTTGCCAGGACTGTGTTTGGGTGTTGCTCCTGTGTTGAATAAACCAAAATATGACATGGATGTTCAGAATCATTTTTTTTAAACTTCTAGAATAGGGATGGGCCCAAGTGTCCTTTCAGATATTATCAAACCGTTCTCATCAGTCCAGCTAGCATGGCTACCTGTGCTGGATGATGGGAGTTGCCCATCTCTGTTGTAGAAATTAAGGCAGGAAGATTTATGAGCAAGTAGTATGAGCATAATCGGCCACTAAATGCTGATAGAAGTATATTATCATCTCTCAAGTCTCTAGACCAGGGGTGTCAAACTGGATTTCTTCGATGGCCAGATCAGCATTGTAATTCTCCGTGGGATTGTGGGGAGATGGGACAGACACTTCCTATAGCACCCTGCTGGTCAAAACAGGGGGACGGGGGTGCATAAGGCCCCTGTGCCCCATTCTCGGCCTACACGGCCTCTTGCAACACTTCGCCAGCCAAAACTGGCCATGGGGGGCCTCACACAGTCCCCCCCCGTGCCCCATTTTTGGCCTGGACAGTCTCCTGGAGCACTTGGCCAGCCAAATTGGGGCTCTAGAAGGCCATCCAGACCAAAAACAGGACACAGGAGAGCTGCATGCAGCCCCGCCCCCCGTGTCCCATTTTGGTTGCCAGAGGCACCACAGGCTGGTCCTTTGCTATTTCCAGGTTGGCCCCACCGGCCATATTTAAGCACCCAGATTTAAGCCTTGAGTTTGACACCCCTGCTCTAGACCAAGAGCAGCAGCTGTCTTGCTTGTCACATTCTCTCAAAATGATGTTTGTTTTATGAACATTTCGAATTGTTTTCATATTTTTAAAAGAACTACGTCAATTTAACTCACAGGTAACACTTATTTTTATCTTAACACTGTAATCAGATCTCAAATAATTAAACTTGGGGGAATTTATTTTGAAATGTTTTATTCTTTGGACATTCATATAAGCTAAAATGCTGTCTTTCTACTTGCCTCTTCTCCCTGTATGATCTCAGTGCCGCTACTTAAAGCACAGTGCATAGATCTTGGCTCCCTTTTATGATAATACTTGAACTACAAAATAAGTCTGTCCTTGCCTTGTTTCCAGGATACCACTAATATGTTCCTCTTAAACAAAGGACGCTTTCAGGAAAAGAAAAAAAAATCCATATAAATGAATGTTGAAAAGCTCACCAGAAGCCACAGGTTGAAATTCTTCATTGAGTACCTAGTACATTTCATTTTAAGATTTAAATAGTCTCTATCTGTTTTGTACTAGTAGATTCTGCCCCTCTTTGTAATTTTGTATTGTAAAGTCTTTCATGTAATTCTGGTGGTAACAAGTGCAATGGGGAAAAACTTGAAAATAATTGTTTCTCTTTTTTTTTTGTTGAGAAAGTAATTGTGTAAAAACTGAAGTATGTGAAAAATGCTACTTTTGTTTTGAAAATTGAAGTTGACTTACTCTCAAACCATTACTTTCATACTGATCTTTATGTTCATGCAAACAGTCTTAAAATTATAGTATGGCAAATTGAACAAATGTAATAAAAGAGTATTTGCTGGTATGCTTCTGAGTTACAAACTTTATTTGGGAAGGGAAGTGGTTCTCATGTCCCATGTAGATAGTTTTACATACCCACATAACCATCAGATCATATTTGCATTGTTTTTTCTTCTACTACACCATCACCAATTCATACATTGTATTTGTTTTTAAATGTCCCAGTTTTGTTTTTTAGAATCTCAACCTGTCTGATTTCCTGTTTAACACCAAACCACCTTATTATTCTCATGCATACTTTATTATATACTGTAATATTATAATAGCATATAGTACTATACTATTATAGAATGTTCTACTATGTGCAAAGCATTCTATAATTCAAAGCTATTTATTTTATTGCATGTGTTCTCTAAATACTCAAATCTATAATAAATGTTTATCACATACATACATTTTTCAATGACTTCTATGCATATTCTTGCTGGCCATAAGCTATACTATACTTAAATAAAGCTATACTGCACTTTCTAGATTTTTTTTTTGCCATTCTCTATTTATGTTGGGAGATTAATCTTTTTGTTAATACTTTTTGCATGTTGGAGGTGTACTTTCTCTTCCTTCATTCAACTTTTACTTCTTTTTGTTCCATGCCCATTACTTCTCAGGATCCATTCTTGATGCTAGCTAATATAATCTTTCCCACATTCACAATATCTCATTACCTTCATAGCCTTCACTGATTCTTTCAGTCTTTCAACATAATCAGTCATGCTTTTCATTTTATTCTTTTTCTTTACATAATGTGCATATACTTACATTTATTTTTTTCCTAAACACATATTCACCAGTTGCCATTCTTATTCATTTCTCTAAGTCTCTAAGTGATCCAGTCACTTTTTCTTTACTTTTTTGCCTTATCATACCCATTCATTCAAGTCTTTCGACAAAATTAGATGATTCCCTTGAAATTCTTTCTTGCAGAATACTTTACAGTTTTTCCCAAAACCTGTCTTCATTCTTCATTATCAGCTGAATAACCAACTATGACACATTCTGCTAGAGAGAAATTCCCAGAGGATGGGCTCTAGCATGAGTCCAAGAGCTCAAAAGACTAAAACTCTGGTCCCTATGACCAATCCAGATTGGATCCTGCAACTTATGACTTCCTACTTTCATATAACCCGTGGCCCTCTAGATGATGCCATACTTCCTGAACCTTTTAGTCTTTTCCTTCATACTTAAACAGTCAACTGCAGTTCACATGATGAAACCATCTTCATTCAGGACTGATACATCTTTCTCCTTCCTCTCTAGTTCCATTCATTCATATTTTCTTTCATTTCTTAAATCATGCTGTATAGATTTAGTCTCCTTTCACTCCAATTCAGTCTTCTACATACTCTACAGACCAATACATTCTGCTCTATACTGCCCATCTGCCCAAACAATGACACTCTTTAGTAAGATAGAAAAGTTGTTGGCTGGATTACCAACCTCAGTTCTACACATACTACAATATATGGTCTATTCCTAATATAATGGAATATGTTACTGGTGAGGGCAATAATGTAATGGCCTATTTGGGCACATTTTAGCCAGTATGCTCAAGTGTAATTAGAGCCCAGCTTTTTCCTATTTAAGCTAAGATCTTTAATTTGCAGTTTGCCAAGCATCCCATCAAGCCAATAGAATTTCTAATAAGCTATCCAAAGAGATTTAGGTAAGGTCATTAGCTTTTTGTAATTCTTCTCCCACCCATGTCTATAGTTTTATTGTGATTGCCCGCAAAAAATGTTTCCATGTTTATAAAATGTAAGTATGAGAGTAGAGGCAGGCAAAGGATTGTAATGAAGGTTCATCAGCAGTTCCTGAGCCCCTTCCCAATGCTGCAACAGGACAGAATCTGGGACATCTCACACAAGTTTCTGTCACTTATAACACTGTTCATCATCCACCATGCTACCTCCTTTTTTAATTTAATTGTTGTTAATTTAATATTCTGCTGTAATTAGAAAAGGGCAGAAGTAGGGAAATGGAATCAAATGAATGAAATAACTATATTCTACTTCTGGAGCAAAGTTTCATCTGAGATATTGAAATCACTTTGTTTTGGAGGAGTTATCTGTACAATAAATGAAGCATATTACTATAAAAAAAAAGAACACCAAATGTCCGTTTATAATGCGTGGCTTCATTCTGAATGGATACACAAAATCCCCAAAAATCTTTAGGGATTGTATTCAAATTAAATTTATGTACCATACATGAGTGTTCAATATTTTACCTTTAGGAAATGTCCCTAAGTCAAAATATTTGCATGTACAGTTTTAGAATGGACTTCCTTACAAATGGATTTAATTCATATTTAATTCCTAGATAAAGTCCCCTAGAGTGAATAATGACACCCCCCTCCCCCAGTGATCATGATCCTCTTTCACAGAATACATTATTGGAAACAAGATTCAAAATTATTCCTACTAAATAGGCAATAGTGCCTGCAAATATTGATTTTGTTTGAAAATAATGACATTTACAACAAAATTAACAAAAAAATAAAGAGTTTTTTATTTCAAAGTTCCTATTTTTTTGAAATTGGACAGTGTTATTTAATAAACTTGCAATTTTCATTCAATTCACAAACATGTTACAACTGTTTACACTTAATGGGAGGCTCCATGCATATATTAGGTTAGGCACTAGGCCAAAGCAGCACCCTCTAAAATCAGGGGTGTCAAACCCGATTGCATTGTTAGCAGTATTGTGGCATATCAGGATTTTTTTACCCTTGTGGGGCAAGGTGAATGTGGCATGTTTGACATGCCTGCTCTAAATCCTATGGATTGTGTGTACTTCTCTAGATTGTGTAAAATTATCCAAATATACATAATTTTCTATGGAAATCAAACCAATTATCTCTCTGAGATTTTTACAGAGGAGTAATTCTAATTTCTGTTTGAGCTGTATTAGCAATTTTCATATCCCCCTACAGTAATGCCATTTACTTGCTTGATAGAATGTCTTTTATTTTATTATTTATATCTTGCCTTTATTTTTTTACAAACAACTCAAGACAGAAAACATAATTAATACTCCTTCCTCCTATTTTCCCAACAACCACCACATTGTGAGGTATATTGGGTTGAGAGAGAGTGATTGACCCAAAGTCACCCAGCTGATTTTTATGGCTAAGGTAGGACTAGAACTCATAGTTTCCCAGTTTCTAACATGGTACCTTAACCACCAAACCAAACTATTTGTAATAATACTTGAGTATTACTAGATATTAGAGTATACTATATACTCTGTGTGTGTGTGTGTTTGTACGTGTGTGGAGGCAGAGAGTATAGAGGATTAGTAGCTAGTAATATTAGTAATACCTGTATAGATAAAGATATATGTACACATGCACACACGTAACATATATAGACATACATACATTTCAGTATTCCTGCATTACTAACTTCATTCTTCAATTACATTCTTTAATTACTAACTTCATCTGTTTTTTTAGAAGAAAAGCTAAATAAAATACATATGAGAAAGAACAGTGCTGGAAGGATAAGATATTTTCTTAATTTACAGTACAAATCTATGACATATAAAAATAATTAATTTTTTTAACTGACGAGAATGGCATATGCTCAGTTGCTTACTGTATGTTAATGTTAATGCACTTTTCACATAGTCTAGTTAGTATATTAGATTTCTTTAAACTGCATTCATCAGACTTAACACTCAACCCAGAATTGCGGCCGCTGTAGCTATCCACAATTACTTGATACTGTACAGCTGAGAACAGTAAGTCTTTATGCTTCTTTGGAGTTTCTACGATTTGACTGTTATGGTCTGTTCCAGCAGTCAATCCTCTGAATATTAAGGGTTGAACTGAATTATGTTGCCAAGCCATAAACCAGGGAATAGGTATCAAGTAGAATATGAATGCAGCTGTCTCACTACTTGCTATTATTATTTATTGTGGGGTTTAATTTAGGCTCTTGTGTAAGAAAAGGCATCTGCCATCTGTTTGCAACCATAATCCTTATAGTTACAGGAATCATGAATGCATGCCAGATTTTGTCAATATGAAGGGTTTTTTTCTTAACAAATTTCAATTCCTCACAAATCTAGTTTAAAGAAAAAAATCTTCTATGGATATATGGAGGTAACTTCTTGTTTAGTATTTGCTTTTTGGAACTGATATCTTAAGAATTTCATAAAATATAGGAAGAGATGTGTACAGAAATATGTTCTTTCCATTATAATATATTTTAATTAAAGTTTGATTTGGAAAAGCAGCATTTCCTTCATAAGTGTAAATTTGTAAATGTAAAAAGAGAAAATAGTAAAAAGTAATTATGGCTCGTTAGATAGCCTCCCATTCTCTCAAAACAAGACTTGTGTTATTGACGTTTGGATCTGAAGACATTTGAAGAAATGCATTAAAATGAACAGATATTGTTACTTCTTACACTATATTTTATGCCATTAAGATTAAGAATCCATATTAAGGAGATCCCATTATAAATTAGAAAACTGAAGTGGAGATAATTTTATCGATGTATTTTAGGAAACTGGTTAAAGGCTGACTACATCTAAGAAAATAAGTATTTTTCATTATATGTTCCAAATATTCCAAAATATCCAACAAATTTCTAACATTGTCTTTTAACTGTCTTTTAGATAAAAATCCATAAGAATAATTTTTTGTAAAATTATTTTCAGTCTGTCTAATAGAACTGTTAAACAATTTTGTGTTCCACCCAGAGTTCATTTTTTGTGAGATGGGCAGCTGTACAAATTTTATAAACAAACAACCTGTCATTATTCAACAACACTGGCCTATAGTTGCTTATTAAAGTCAAATCTTATCCCTCTTCAGGCATTAATAATATTTTGGCTCTCCAACTCTCTGGCATCTTTCCTCCTTCCCTGTTATAGGTACCCAACCGTCATTGCAATAAACGTGATTTTTCTCCTCAGTATTGTGTACTCTGTATTTTCCACAACAGGAGGACCTTAAATAATTAAAATTCCAGTTCTCCAACAGAAAGTCTTTAAAAAACCCACCATATCATAATAAAGGTGATGTAAATAATGGTACGTGGGAATCTTTTTTACAACCTGAGAAGTTAGGGAGCTGTTCCTTTCTGAGTTTCTTGCTTTGCCTGTTATGTAATTGTGGGCCATTGGTCCCTGGCCAGCATCTCTTTCCCTCCCAAGGTCATTCCAACAAACCACTACAAATGATCAGGTAAAGGACAACTTAACCTGTAGCAGGAATGTGGACAGTCCAAGCAGCTCAGAAGAGATTTGTCTAGTTTACAAGTAAAGTAAATTTACTAATTTACTAGTAAAGGGGAATGGGGTGAAAAATATACTTTCAGACTTGCAATATTCTACAGAATTAGTTCATCTGGCCTATGTGGTCTACCTTGCAAGGTTGACAGTATTAGATTAGTTGATATGCAAGCAATATTAGTCAAAGTTTTACCCTTCTATAACTGGAAAATAGGAAAAGAATGATACTCTCAATTTATTACTATTCGGCATATCCTTAAAAGTTTAATAAATATGCCTGTTGTCCACCAGGGGGTAGTATTGTACAATTATTCAAGAAAACGAATAGTTGGTAAAAGATAGTAAAAACTTCGGAGTATCAGCAGAAAGAATTTGCTATATGTCCAGGCTATAGCTGTTTCAAAAAGGTGAATTCAAAATTAAGATTAAAATATTGTATTCTAGCCAGATAATCCACACTGTTTCCACTGTGGAACAGGTAGAAGGAAAGAATCCCATCACTAGAAAAAAAATCAGAATCCAATAGCATTTTTGCTGACGACAAATCCGTGGTTGAATTCAATTTTTTTTACTACTGGTTCTGTGGGCATGGCTTGGTGGGCATGGCTGGGGGGGGGTTCATGTGACTGGGTGGGCAGTTTTTGTAAGCAGGGCAATAAAGATTAGGGTAGAAACAACACCAGAATGTTTTTTTCCTGCCTTCCTGACAGGATTAACCCTGTAAAGTGGAAAAAAACAAATGAAAGTCCAATTTCTGCTCCCAAAATGTTACTAACACTTGGCTCTCCAATATGATGCCCACAGAACAGTCCTTTGATTCCTGCTGGGCTCCAGTACAATCTGATTTGTTAAGCTTTCTTCAATTAAAACAAACTTAATTGCAAGCTAACAAGTGCAAAGCAAAGGCATTCTTAGAAATAATAATCTAATTTCTAGAATGCTTGTAACCCAGGATACAATCCTTAGACATTAATAAGAGGTAATTCTTAACTTTCTTGCATCCTTCACTGGTTAAAAAAAATTCCACTAATGTCTCTTCATTCATAGACAGTACTATCAACTATTGGTTGATATCCTCATGATATATGGTTTAAATATATTTTTACATGGTCATTTTCCCCATATGCACTGTCCCTGGGAGTACATTATGACATTCCATCATTCTTTGCAGCATTTATGGCCCATTCTTAAAAGCATAATTGGCAGGTGCAGAGCAGATTTAAGTTTTGGGAGTTATTATCTATCAAAAATGTTCCCTTAAAGGTAGCCCTTTGACTTCTATGCATTAATGTCAATTGTTCAGACTCTGAGCAGTGCTCCAATCTGAATATTAGCCTAACAGACAATCAGAGTAATCCATAGTAGCTATAATGGCTAGGGATGATGGGTTGGAGAGTTCTTAGGGCGGCTCAATTCTTGATTGGTGAGTTGATGAATCAGGTTCAGGGGAAGGGTTGTGATAGCAATATAAAGGGAATAAGCATCCCCTCCTATTATTAGAAGACACATTAGGTGAACAAATAGTTTTTGTGTTGACCTTGCTTCCCTGGCTGTCTCCAATGCACACTGCACACATTTTCTGTGCTTAAGGATAAAAACATTTCAACTAACTGCTAAATGAAATATTCTGATTTGCAGCAATTTATAAGTGAACATGTTCAGTTCAGTATCATAAAAATACTGCTAATTCTAATACCACAAACAATCCCCTTATAAGGAAAAGAGTACCCACCCACCTCAGTCCATGATACTCTTCAGCACTCTGTCCTACTTGCAAGTTGCCTGGGACTTTCAATGTCTAGCTGGCTTCCCCATTGACTTTGTTTGTGGGAAGCTGGCAGGAAGTTGAAAATCACAGACATGTGAAGTCCTTGCTTGCTTGCCAGTTCTCCTGTGTAAGTCAACAAAAAGAAAGATCCCCAACTAATCGTATGTTTTGGTTCAAGGCTTTCTCAGTAACGGCCCACATGTTTTGGAAATATAGCAATTTCCTCTTTGCATTTACAAAATTGATAAAAGTCCCATTCTGTTGCACCTTTGATCCTAATAGAGTAATTGTAGGTATTCCATCTTAGTGTCTCTCTTGTTTTCTTCTAATCTGTTGCTTTTGTTTTTTTGGCTTTACTGTATACTATCTAGAGCAGGGGTGTCAAAACTCAATTTCATTGAGGGCTGCATCAGGATTGTGTTTGACCATGGGGTGTGGGGGGGGCATGGCCAGTTCAACATCACTCGTGTTGGGGGCACCTGTGGTGGCCCTGGTGGGGCTGGGGGGGATTCATAGTCCAGCAGAGGAAGGTGAGACCAAGAAGAGCTTTGCTGTCTGCTGGTGGCCAAGTGCTAAGGCAGGACTTCCCTCCCTCCCTTCTTTTTCCTTCTCTCTTCATTCTTTCTTCCCCTTTCTTTTTCCTTCCTTGCTCTCTTCCCACCTTTCCTTCTTTTTCTTTGTCTTTCCTCTTTTCCTTTCTCCTTTCCTGTCCCTTCTTGGATGCTCAAGTGCAAAGGGGGAAACATTTCTGCTTTTGTTTTGTTTTGCTTTTAGTTTCCTTTGCTAGTCCTCTGCCAGTGAAAACTGAAACACCGTGGGCCGGTGCTCACTGTTTCCAGGACAGACCCGCAGGCCGGATCTTCTGGTCTAGAGTGTCATAATTGGGGTAGCCCACAAGTACTGTAATAAACAATGATAAATGGCTGAGAAACCTTAATGGAATTGCAGTGTAGTAAATGTAGTAAATAAATGAATAATCCCGGACAAGCACCTTAATAAACGGGGTTATGAAAGATCCACTAGTTTGGACAAAATGTGTTGTTTTATGAGAAAAATTTCTGCCTTTCTTGTTTATGTGCAATTTATTGATTTTACCATGATTCAGTTACAATTTAAGCCAGGCATTGACAACATTTAGATAAAGTGGGATCAGTAATTGAGTTGTTATAGAAACGGAACTAGACTATAAAGTATGAATTATAAAGTTTATTCAGAGGAATCACCTATTAAATATTCAGAAGATCTCTCTCTTCCACTTGCAGATGTTCTCATTTTACCTTATTTAGAAATAACAAAGTAACAATTGAAAATCACAGCAACCATCTTTGTATTATGGAAAGGCAAGAGGGGAGAAAGTGCTCTGTAGAAGCTGGTGACCTGGAAACTGAAGACATAGAAAGTCAAATGTTTGTGGTTTGCTCAACAGAAACTTTATGTCAAGGTGGAAGGTGCTACTACAATATTTCCTTGTAACTGGGGAAAGAAGCATATCTATGTAACTGGAGTTTCTCAGCTCCCTCTTCAAAATCTACCCTTTCAATGGAAAAATTATAATAGCTGTTTAATTCCATGTCTTAATTCCATGATTTACTGTAACCATCTAAGCATGTTTACTTGAAATAATTACATACTGACCTCACTCTTTCCTCTTTCTTAAATTGAGATGAGATGGGAATGTCTAGGAGCAGGGAGTTATTGTAAAATGGATTACAAATACTGTAGAGCAGTGGTGGCGAACCTACAGCACAGGTGCCAGAGGTGGCACACAGAACTCTCTCTGTGGGCATGCACACCATTGCCCCAGCTCACTTCCACTGTGTTTCTCCACGGCATTTCTCGATTAGTTTGCAGGGAAACAGAAGTTTCCCTGCAAATGACAAAACAGAAGCTCATGAAAGAAAAATATCTTCCCTTTTGCAGAGCCGCTGGTATTGGGATGCCCTGCTTCCAGCCAGCCAGCTGGTGTTTGAGTGTCCACCGCGCATGCATGGGTGCCTTGCAGTTTGGGCAAGCATGCACATTTTGGATACTCGGTGTCTAAAAAATTTGCCATCATTGCTGAAGAGCTACATAAACAACCTATAGACTCACTGACAAAGTATTTTTAAAAATATGAACTGAGTTTGTGGACCATAGTTTATAAATTAAGAATGGAGCCATACTTATTGGGGACAGCAGCTACGTTTCCATGGAAACCTGGCATTTACCTAATCCTGGCGCTTTTGGGGAAAGTGATTTCCTCCTAACAATACATTTTCCTATGATATCTGCATGCTCTATTTAGAAGCAACATATCCATTATGATATAACAGTCTTCTCCATCCTGATGTATTTTACTACTGTGTTGGACTACAGTTTGTATTTCTAAGAGTGGATGATTATAGAAGTAGTAGCCTGCAAAAAGTAGGGGGGGTCAGAAAACTGAAGAAGGATGCTATATTCAAATACTCTTAGCACAGAAATTGTTCAGCTGTGGATTGGTCGCACCCCTCCACTATGCTTATCCCAAAGCAGCTGCAGGTTTCATCTTTATTTATTTTACTTATTAGAATTTGTCAAACAATGACGAAAACATAAATACAAGAATAGAAAAATAAAAACTACAATAACAGGGACCGTAGGCACATTAGTGCACTTTTGCATGCACCCTCTACTGACCACTTAGATATGATGTCAATTTGACATCATAATAATAAATAAGAAGTCAATTTGCAACTGAAACCATGAGAATTTGTGGCTAAAACAGCTGAGTTAGGTACAGCATTCCAGACTTTGACAACTCTGTTATAAAAGTTGTATTTTTTACAGTCCAGTTTGGAACAATTTACATTAAATTTAAAGTGGTTGTTAGCATGCGTGTTATTGCAATTAAAACCAAAAAAAGTCATATACAGGTAAAATCTTGTAGCAAGACTCTTTCAGGTGAAATAATGAGATTGCCTGAGGGAAAAGCATAAAGGTCTGCTAGACCTGAAATACAACAAGGAGAATTTTTTACAAAAGGGATCAAAATTATTATTCTTTCTTCTCTGAAGGAGATGGCAGTGGGTGAGTCTCAAATGCAGATGCCCACTTAGAAACTCAGGAATCCAGGCTAGCTGGATTCCCCTAGCACAGGGGTGGGCAATTACGGCTCCTTCATGACTCGTGGACTTCAACTTCCAGAATTCCTGAGCCAGTGATGCTCAGGAAATCCACGAGTCATGAAGGAGCCGTAATTGCCCACCCCTGCCCTAGCATTTCCCTAACTCATCAGCAGGTGTCACTCACTGTCTTCCATTTCACAGGGGGCACCATTGCTTCACACAAAATTTGGGAAATACAGTGTTTCCCTTTGGTGCAGGCTTGTTATAAATGTAGGTTTCTAAAAAAAAGGACCCTGCTTTCTTAAAAGACTGTAGATTGTAGCAGACATTAATTTTATATTATTTATATTTATGCCATAGATAATATTTGCTGTAATATTTATGCTAATACAAAACCAAATTGAAATAACTGCTGGCAGGTCTGGCCTGATTCCTGGTCCCTCTTTTCCTATTTTGCCAACCATTGTTAGTTTTTATCCTTTTACAGGAGAAAGATGCCAACAATTTTTTTTTCCTTTTGGTTTGCTAACAGTCATCCATCCAAGCCAGAATGTGGCACCCAGTAGCAGGAGAATAATGCTAAACTGCTGGAACCAGGCCATTTATTAGTGTTTTGGTTTTTTTAGACTTTCAGTCCAAATAGAAATTGCATCTGGATTAGATTCAGCCATATTATAAGAATCACAATGTCCATAATCAGTACTATTCCTGCTCTGCTATCCGTGCACCTTTGAAAAAACTGCATAATATACTACACCACAAACTCTGCAAGGGGGGGCGGAATGTTTAAAGAATCCTGGGTTCAGTTAAAAGTTGATCTGGGAGTATCCCAGGTTCACAACAGCAGGTCTGAGCTGGAAACCCCCACTCCAAGTTTAATTTGGGCAGGAAAAACATAGTGATGCTGTTGTGAGAAGCTGCTTCCACAACAGAGCAACTGATCTTCAATTCTTTTCAGAAATAGAGTAACAAAAGAAATACAAACCAGCAAGAATTGGGCCTCTTCTCTTCCGGTCCCCTACTTTATCCCCTTTCTCACATGCAATTTGCAACCCCCAGCCTTTGCTTGCCATGAGATGACCATTCACAGTCTGTACTACAGAAAGATTATTTATTTATTTATT
>JAEANM010004484.1:0-20752 GCA_017656035.1 Myanophis thanlyinensis
TTCTTCTTCTTCTTCTTCTTTCCTCCATTAAACTTATGTGTCAACCGACTTTCAATGAATATGGGTAGCTTACAACAATCAAATAAGAAATTACAATAAAGTCAATAAAATGTAAAGATAAAAGACGGCAAGTGCAATGAATCAAGAGGTCTCCCGCTCTCTCATCAAAGCCTAGGTGAAGCATAAATGATTATCAGTACTACTGTTTTAAAGCTGCCAGAAAGTTACTCCTTTGTCTGAAAAGAGTCAGATATAAGCCTTTCAGTTGGGGAGAGAAATATTACGCATTAGATTAATTTATATTTTGTGAGTTTTCTGGGCAACTGCTCTGACAGAGCTGAATCAGGGATCCTAGTGTCCCTTACCACCCTTGACAGTCTTTTCCAATCCTACAGTTATGTTGGGACTATACCCTCTTAAATACAACAGTACCACATAGAAATTTGGGAGTTACAATCATACTGTTTGTAACTAAATGTTCCCTTTGATAGGAGCTCCAGCAGCCCCAGCCAAGAGTCTTTCTTTCTCACAGCAGACTAACAAAGTGGAATGGCCCAACATACCAGGAGTCTCTCTTTCTACCCACACTTGTAAAGGAAGTCCTGGAAGGTGCGCTCGCTCTTATTCAAAACACACACACACACACACACACAAGGCATGCCCAACTCTAAATGCTGCAGACTCCAAGAAAGAATTCTGATAAAGTTCCTGACAGGATTCAGAAGTTTAGAATATCAGTGATTGATTGACAGGGAGATGAATAGTTGTCTGCCACACCTATTTGTCTCCGCCTCCTGCCCTTTAACCCCAGAGCTAGGATGGGACTTAGCTAACAACAGTGGCTCTTCCATCCCAAGGACTGCCCCATAGCTTCCCGCTGCTCTTTTCTGCTTTCTGCACATCCCCGCATCAGGTATTGGACCTAGTTGATTATCCCCTTCCTCATCCGGACCTGGGGGCTGTTGTCTCTCCATCTGGGGGCTGATGGACAGAGATGGCTCAGCCTCTGTCTCTATGCCTGACAGCTCAATTCCCTCTTCCCTCTTGGAGCTCTCTGGTTGCCTTGATGCTGGCCTTGACTCCCACTCTGCCTTCTCATCTGATTTGGCAATTGGAGGGGCCGACAGCTGATAGGCCACAACACTCAGTAAATATTGAGGTTACCAGCATGGAGGAAGTGAGCAAGAATCTTTCTCCCTTTAAGCTCTTATTTCCTCTGGATGGAAATGAAGAACACTTGGTTTTCTTTCCTCCCCCATCCCCAGCTGCCATGATAATTTCTATTGCATACAACAGGGCAAGGGTGTCTGCAAGGTGAATGTATCTAACAAGTCAAAATGGTGTCCCAAATCATGTGATCAAAGCCCAACTCCCCATTTTATGGGTGTTGCATGTAAAAGAGGGAAGGGCTTTAATCTCATGGTTGTGTCTACTATCCTGACTACCCTGTTCCACCCCAACGTCCTTATCCAAGTGGGAGTCCATTTTCCAAATCAACACCACAGCAGATATAGTTGCTAGTTGGGGGTCTGGCTTGGAAGGCAGGTACACAGGTAGTACAGGGTGGCTGGAGTATCCACTACAATTTTCTCTGTCTATGTTAGAGCTCCAGTTTTAGGACTTTCAAATCAAATCAAATCAAATTTTATTCATCACATGCAGTCATACATGGTACGAAATGCAGTGAAATGTGTATTTTCCACTTTTCCACTTTCCTGCCTTAATATCTTTGACTACTTTGATTTCATCCTATTTGTGCTGAAAGTCCAGATGTGTTTCCAGAGAGCTACTCATTGGTGGAGGCCCTGCCTCTTTATTTCTCCCATTTGTGCTGAGAAAGTACTGCCTATCTTTTGTGGTGGTGTTTTGAGGATATATAGCAATACCTCTTAGACTTATATATTACTCTTTAGTGCTTTACAGTCCTCTCTAAACAGTTTACAGAGTCAGCATATTGCCCCCAACAACCTGAGTTTTAATTTTCCAACCTTGGAAGGAGAGAAGGCAGAGTCAACCTTGAGCTGGTCAGGATAGAACTCCTTGCTGTGGGCAGAGTTAGCCTGCAATATTGCATTCTAACCACTGTGCCATCAGGGCTCCTTAGTCTTCATTGATAATATCTTTTTATATGCGTTTCTCTATGTTCTTGCTTGACTTGATGCCTTCTCATCAGATATATCTACTAGTGGAAAGAAAGAAAGAAAGAAAGAAAGAAAGATAGATTTTTTTTTCACTTGAGTTAGAACAGGAAAGTGACAGAATTCTGTTCACTTTTTTTTTTAAAAAAAAATCAATTTTCATTGGTGAACTTTTAAAAAGAAAAGGCCCATCCTGCCACCATTGTGCTCTTAAACATTTTTTTATAGTCATGGAGGACAATGACCAATAATTGGATGGCAGGAGAGTGTTCTTGCCACAGAGCATAGCAGTCAGTTGAAATGGAAGGAATTTGTCTCAAATGAGATAAGCATTATAGGCAAACTGTACAGGACTCCTTTTGCTGGCACAAATCAGAAAGCACTACTTTTGATGTGTAGAAAAAAAAGACAGGTAGAAATTGTTTTCCTTATCAGGACGACAGGTAGACCGATGCATATTCCTGTCCTCACAAAACAATCAGTGGTGTTCACTTGCGCAGGGGCACATTGCTCCAGTCCATTAGCCCATATAAAAATAAGCATTGGGAAGGTTGCCAAGATATTCCAAGATGAGATCAAAAATAATTCTATTGTTTCTTTCAACAACATAAATGGATTTGCCAAATAAAAATTCCAGAGACAGAAGAACGTCATGAAAACTCACTAAATTAGAGCATTATTCAGGCCATTATATTTCAGTTGAGCTCCTTTTGAGGGGAACCTAAAACAAAAGCAATCCTGTGTTTTTATTCTTATCTTATAATATGCTTTTTCTAAAAAGAAGATAAGAAGCAAAAGCAAACACATCTCTGTTGCTCAGTGAGAAATCTGTAGTTTATATACAGCAATCAAAATACAATAAAAATGGTTTCTGAGTTTTCCAATCTACCCTTAAAAAGGAGCAAAGAGAGTGTTTCAAGTTGTAAACAGTCTGCATTTTAGGTGTCTGCATTATTTTACGCCTTCAATATGCTCCTGGAAGGGCTAAAAGGACACGGGAATATTAGTGGGAGAAAAGAAGGAGCAAAATATATCCAGTTTTGATCTCCACGATGTAAAAAAGATGTTGAGACTCTAGAAAAAGTGTGGAGAAGAGCAACAAAGATGATTAGGGGACTGGAGGCTAAAACATATAAAGAACAGTTGCTGGAACTGGATATGTCTAGTTTAATGAAAAGAAGGACAAGAGGTGACATGATAGTAGTGTTCCAATATCTCAGGGACTGCCACAAAGAAGAGGGAGTCAAGCTATTCTTCAAAACACCTGAGGGTGGACAAGAACAATGGGTGGAAACTAATCAAGGTGAGAAGAAACTTAAAACTAAGGAGAAATTTCCTGACAAAACAGTTAATCAGTACAACCACTTGCATTCAGAAGTTGTGAATGCCCCAACACTGGAAGTTTTCTTTAAAACCTGGATAATCATTTGTCTGAAGTGGTGTAGGGTTTCCTGCCTAAGCAGGGGGTCAGACTAGAAGACCTCCAAAGTCCCTTCCAACTCTGTTATTCTATTCTATCCCCACTAATTTCCTAGCATTTTCATTTATTTCTTTATTTATTTATCCTGTGTATATAGCTGCCCATCTCATGGAACAAGTGATTCTGGGTGGCCTACAACAAAGCTGAAAAAAGAAGTATCTAGAGTAATTATCACCATCATTATTAAGAAACATTAAAAGCTCTGAAAACAAGCTAATACAAGAAGTAGTAGGTGAAGGGATATTAATAATACTAATAATGAATCCACCTTAATAATTTGCCAGTTCAGTCACGTCTACAGACTTGCTGGCATAACCATGTTTTCAGTGGTGAGATTCAAATAATTTAACAACTGGTTCTCTGCCCTGATGACCAGCTGAACCAGCAGTTCTCCGAGCTGTTTAGAAAGTTAACAACAGGTTCTAGCAAATAGGCGCAAACTGGTTGAATCTCACCTCTGCAGCTACCTTCAGAAGCTTAGAAGTGATGGACCCAGCCTCACCTCCTTTTCTGGAACCTCTGTTTCATATTTGGATCAAATTAACACAATTTATCCAATTTTAATTCACCCTAGTCTTTGAACTTGAACATCTGGGAGGGGGGAACTGGCCCATGATGTATTTAGATCTGGCCTGTGAAGGACCGGCCCGCAGTGCTTCTGCCAGCGAAAACGAGCTCCTGAGCTCCGTTTTTGGTTGTCATGGCCCTCTGCAACCCTCTTCCAGTGAAAATGGAGCTCACCATTGGCATAGATAGTACTTTATTCTGTGAGCCTAGTTTTATCTGGTCCATAACCTGATATACAGTAGGATACTGTGTAAATGAAAATACTCTTCCATGTATTAATTCCCTACAGCTAGGGAAAAGAAAGCTCAGTTTAAATGAGATCCTTACTCATGGTGTAGCATTACCTTTTTTGTTTTTTGTTATGACATACCTAATAGCAAGTTTAAACCAGCTTGCAAATTAGGGTTTAGTCAAATATTGAATTCATTCATTATCCTCATGGTTACTCCATGAAACAAGGCAATGCCTGGTATCTACTGGTCACTCAACATAATTAAATTTAATCAAAGCAGCTCCTTTGATGGCCTTTGATTTTATTCGTGATCACTTAAATGCATAACATGCTTCTGGTGGCATTTTGAGCAAGGTGATGTGGCCAATCTTGGTACGATTGTCAACATGCAACATCTTACTTTTGTTGAATATAGGAGCTGTCAACAATGAAAGCTGAGCCATCTTTGTGAAATACTACCATAGTATCAATTCTTAGATGCTAAGCATTTGTTATTAGCTGCAACTGGTTTACAAACCAGTGTGAATTTAAAATAGGTTACAGTGGAATGATTGCTGATATGCTTTGACAGCTCCTAAAAATTAACATTTTTTCCAGTGAAAGACATTTTTTGGGGAGGGGGATTTCTTTTTGTTCACTGAAATAAAACATTAGTTGCTTCTCAGGGAAGAAGGGAGCCATTTTTAAAGTTGGTTTCAGTCAAGAATGACTTTAACTGTCAAGTAGTACTTCCTAACTCTCATTTGGATTTGTGAGTCATCTTTACAGAATATAGTAATACATGAAGATCACCTGCATTACTGCTATGCAAATAAAAATAGTTTTGTTACTGTTGTGCAGTGAACCACAAAGACCTTTAGCAGATTAAACTCCTTCTGAGCTACACTACCCACATCCTTTCCATCATCCCAATGTTCTTTGACAACACTATCATTCTCCTTAAGTGTGTATTACAGATGCTATATAAAAATAAAATGTGCCTTTATTGATGATACAAAACTCTAGTCTTAAAATGTAATTGATGACAAGACCGTAAATTGTGAACAGCCAACATTGCTTTTTTTTGCTAACTCATGAGAAAAACCCATGATTCAGAAATCTTGCCAATGGCGTTATTAGCTGCAACTGGTCTACTGAAAAATGGTTACAAATGCTTTTTTCTTTTAACTTGCTCGTAGAAATCATTGCTTTATTAATTATTGTTCCATCCATCTGTATTGTACTTCCAAGCTGGGTTTTCTGGGAACTGAAACCATGAAATATTTTATTCCTTATACCAGATCTTCTGTTTTCTTTGATCTTTGTGTCTCAGATTAACAAGTTTTCAGATTTTCTAATTTCAGAAGTCATTTCCAAACTGACTTGCCCGGTGAAAAATGTGTCCGTGTGTCATATATTTTGTATGCTGCAGAAAAGGCTGCAAAGAGCACACAGCTTGAAAGAAGCATATTCACTCCACAGGATAAGAGCTTCTTTGGGCTCAGGGATAAATGTATGTAAAGCACCTTACTATATAATATTAAGGGGAAATGCATTACATTTTAAAAGCATTTTATAGTGACATAGAACTATGAAATGCAGTGGTTGTGATCTCTTGTTTGGTCTTTTTATCTTTTAACTCCTTATCTTCTGTGTTTCTTAAAACACACGATTGCTTTAAAGAGGGATTAGACAAATTTGTAGCAGATAAGACTATCAATGGCTACTAGTCCTGGTATCAGTATGCCTCCACTATCAAAGGTGGCTTGATTCTCAGTCTCAGTTCTTGAGAAATATATGACTGTAGGATAATATTGGAGTTCTCTGCTGCTTTTTGGCCTCTCAGAGGCATCTGGATGGCTACTAGAAGAGCATAATACAGGGTTAGTGGAACCTTCTACCCAGCACAGTCCTTCTCTGGTTGTTAAACCAGTGGTTCTCAACCTTAGCAACTAAGATGAGTGAGCTTCAACTCCCAGAATTCCCAAGCATGGCAGCATGGCTGGTTGAGAGTTGAAGTCCATTCATCTTAAAAGTTGTTAAGGTTGAGAAACTCTGCTTTAAAGAGACCTTAGATTTACATCTGTATGATAGTATTCCTCCCCATTGTAAAAGCCCTTTTATGTTTGGGATGAAAAGGATATACAATCATTTTTAAAAGCTTTCCTTTGCTATTGGATAGCAAGATACCGTACATAGCATTTCTATTCTCCTTACTGACTATTTTTAGTAAGCATCCGACTAAAGCAGTGCATTCACGGGGGCAATCAAAAGGTTGACAAATATAGAGATGGTCACATCACTCCCTTGTGCAGTGCTAGCTATAAATGAGCATTCTTTATGCGTAATTACCAGTCTGATGGGCTGGGTTATCATCTCACTGCTGAAAGAATAAGGACAGCCATGTTTCCATTAGGTGGCGCTGTTGCTCTGCAGAACAATTAACCACCACAACAAAAGAGGCATTTGAAAGTTTCTTCTGGTGTTGTGATAAATAATAGCTGGGCGTTCTGTCAGACTTTGCGATTTAGATTCCCCAAATAGCGATAGTGTCTAGATTTCTAGAAAATTTATATTTATTAAACAAGAGAAAGGTGAAGCTTGGCACTTTCATCTCTTAACAGACTCTTCTTTGGAGTTTGGGAAGCATCCCATGCTTTGCAAGCAGCTACACAAACCTCTTACGAACTGCTGAATTGAATTTGTGTCTGATCCTGTTTTGGACATTACTATAATCAAGGGCAGAGAAAAATTGTTAGTGGACGGTCTGCTCTTTCTGGGCACGTAAGATACCGTGCCGTCCACAGTTCAATGTCAGGGGAAAATCAGACCTGAAGACATCATCAGATCAGGTCAGAAATGTCATGGAAGGTGAGGGAAGTCTCACTCCTCTCCCTTTGAGGCATACCCTCTTCGACCCAGTGGCTCCCACAATCCCCTCTAGCCCAAGCTCCAAAGGCTATTGGTTGACCATCCTGAGGCCCTTCTGCTGGCTCTGCTTCTTCCGGTGGTGATTGGGATGCTTCTAGAAATCTGTACCTCCTTTCCCAAGTAGCAGACTGATAGGGCCAAAAACGATTTACTGTACTTACCTTTGGAGAAGTAAGGAGTCCCAAGTTCTCTCAAATGCCCCCTTGTGGAAGCCCTTGACATTAATATAAATACTTTGGCCCATATTAATCCCCCAGTATCCTACCAGCTTTGCATTGGGATGTACTAGGCCTCTTTTACTAATGCACTATTTCCAGTATTAACTCCACAGATCCTCTCTTTGGAATCTGTTCAGATTTTCACTGGTTGATTGATTATTTTGGTTCTTTGGAGGAAGGAGATTGGTTCAAATCTTCCTCCCAAAAGTTGCCCTTGACCTATAAACCGATGCCTGTGAATACCTCTAAAGCTCTTGGCAGTGGTAATGGAGTTACTATGGCTATCCTCTTATCCCAGAGCCATTTAGGAATTGGCTGTTACTTAATTTATCAGCTGAGTGTCCTATTCTCCCACCACAATATCCATTGCGATTTATTTATGGTTTGCATTGGCCTGTGACTGAGTGAAATACAAATCCATCATGCACAAGCTGGGCCAGCAGAAGCTGCATTTTTACCAATCCTGTCATGGGATTGTTGTATTTTGACTGAAAGGTCTGTTTAGTGCTGAAGGGGATAAATTCTACAATTTAAGCTACTTGCCCTTTTCATTTCATAAGGGGTTTACCTGAGGCAAAATTCTCTTAAAAACTAATAATAGACATGACAGACCAAAATGCACAGTCAGGCAATGCTTTTATTAAGGCCAATTAAACTAGCACAAAAGAGTGTGCAAACGTCTGAGTACTCCAAAAGTCTTCATCAGGCAAGATGTTTGAAAAAAATTATGTGTGGTATTTGTGACTGTGTCTGTGTGAGGGAAAAATCAAGAAAGCCAGTTGTTTCAGCTACGAATTCCACAGCTAAAAGTCAAGTCAGTATGGAAGTGAAGACTGGATGTAGCAAATTCTTAGCAATCAGATTTACACCACATATTCAGAAATAGGGTTTAGGGTTGCCCCATCCAACATGGCTGTTAGTTTCCAAGTTATAGTTATGTGTTGTGTTGTGGCAGAGAGCAGAAATAAAGCAAAATTATGATCTTCATGTTAGTGAAACCAGAAAAATGATGTATAATTTATAATACACATGAAAGAAGAATGACAACTCTGTCCCAAAAGGCTGTTGCAAAATTTTAGAAATGTGGGTGAAGCATTCTCAATGGATAGATGTTTGCTTCAAACATTCACCACCAAGATGTAGAGATTGACAAAAACTGTAATAGATGGGTGGATTAACTGCCTGACTTGTGTATTTTACACAAAAGGGAAATACCTCTGTGGAATTACAATTCCTTAAATAACAGAAAATTATGTTATTCTCATAAAACAACCATGGAAAAATTTGCACTTTCTTTAGGAACGGTAACTTTCTGGAATAAAATTAATGCTGCTGTTGAGAGAATCACAGGTTTATGATTAGGTTGAGATCCATTAATCTTCTGTTAACTTATCTGAGGGATACCAACTATCATGAATTAATTTCATACATGGTTACTGCTGCAAAAGCATGCTTTGAGAAAAACGAGGGAATGTTGTTATGTGAATATCAGAACAAATGATAGGATAATGTTATAATGTCAAAATTGGCAAGCTATATTAGAAGGAGGGAGGGATGGAGGAAGAGAAGGAAGGAAGGTTTCATTATGGGTTTCTTTTGTTAGTTATTATAACCCTAACCCTAACCCTCAACTGCCAGCGCATTCCAGCAATTCTTCTTCCACTTTTAGGAATTAATCCTGGATCAAGTTAAAATTGCACAAAACCCCCATGTATTTATATGCAAAGAAGTGCTCAATATGGCCAGGGCATTGCTAGATTAAAATTCATCTTTTCATGTGAACTAACATAATCGATACCTTTAGAACCCACATACAAACTATAATGTACCGGTAATAGTATCCCCCCCTGATGTTTGTGATGCAGTTTATTGCTCAAAACAACAATTCCCTCCCCTCATACTAAAATGTGTGTATTGGGAGAATTGTGTGCATATGAGGGAGTGTGTGCATTATTAGGGAATTATTATTTGCAAAAGATGTTGCAATTAGGAACAAAGCCTAGAAAACCTATAAAGGTAATTTACCAAGAAGAAGGTATATATATTAATACATAAAGATACATAAAGATATAGATGCCCTTGAATGAAGATCCAACCCTGGTGTTGAGATAGGCACATTCATGCACTTTCCAGATTCTGGACTGAATGAACTATGATCAGAAAAACTAGAAACCAATGGCATTAGCTGAAATGACAAAACTGACTACATTGATTAAAGAAAAGAACATAAGTACTTTTGTTTCCACCTGGAGACTGCTTCTGAACTTCACACTTGATGTGGAAAAGAATGAAAATTTGACTTTGGGTTTTACCATGTAGACTGATAGATCTCTATAGAAATGGCTTGTTCATATTATGAAAAAGCAAAAAGTTGTGATGTAATAGAGTCAGAAGTCTACGCTTCTTTTTCTTTCTTTTTTCTTATCTTTCCTCACTTCTCTTTTTCTTCCCCCTCCACTGCTTTTCTATTTACTTTGTATTTTATAATACTATATAATTCAACAAAAAACGTTGACTGAGAAAAACTAGAAACCAAACAAAATCAAACTCAGCAGTATATACCGTACGATCCTTTTACAGGCTGCTAAAATTCATTCTGAAATGGTAATCGTGAAACACAGCATTAACATCTTAAATCCAAGAACCTTCTAGAATATGCTTTAGCTGCAGAGCATTTATATTTCCTGCATATTTAACCAGTGAAAAATACAACAGATATTGGCAAATAAATGAATATGCCGTCATCTTCAATCAGGGTAGAGCTCTGGCTGTTTTGAGAATCAGAATGTCTTGTACCTGTCTTGGTTTTCATTTGGTCAATCATGGAAGATACAGAATATTCACCCTTGTGACTGGCTTGCCTTTTCTACAGCTGCAGGCAAGAAAACGTCATTGAAATGGGAACAGAGAACAGGCAACCTTGCCACATACCAATCACTGTGGGTGCCTTATGCCAACATTTTTTGGCAACAACACTTGACCCTACTTCAGGGCATTTCACACAACATCTTTCGGCACTCAAACAGCCCTTTTTGCTTTATCCTTACTTTGCTCCTCCCAGCCAGCGGGAGCTATGCTTAATATATGGAACTGAGGTAAATAAATTTAACAAGTAAATAAATAAAACAAATATGGACAGCTGAGTATAGGGAAAGGATTTCCTCACAGAGAAATGACAGAAACTACATCTATTTTTCATTATTTTCTTTTTTTTCCAGTGGACATTTGATCAGTCTGCTGATTTATTTTAACCATGCCTTTCTGTAAAATGAAACTGTAAGACAACACATAGATATTAGAAATCTTGTAGAAAAGGGAAATACAGGTGATAAATGAAACACTTAAACCTAAAGAATGACAACTATAACATTCACAGCGACAAAGGAGCAAGATGATCAAAGAGCAAGGAATGACAGCCTGCTTTCTTGTTTAAATGTGGAGAGAGAAAGGGCCAATGAAGCTTTCCAAGAGGAGTTTCTTTGATTTGGCATCTTCACTGAATTGCCTGATCTCTTTCACAGGCCTACCCTAAAACAAATAGTGATTGGATACAGAGGTGAACCCAAAAGATGACCTTACCTAAAACCTATGCAATTATGGCTATGGCGCTGCCTATGTCCTAAACTTATAATTTTGTGCCAGAAAACACATCAGAATTATGCAATAAAATCTGGAACAGCCAACTCACTTTAAAAAAAGCTTTAAATCTTTTTAAAGATTTAAATCTTACTTTCTCCAGTTTCTACTCATGCTTACATGCATACTGAAGCTATACACCATGTATGTTTTTGACCACTTACAATAAGTTAAATGTATACCTCGCCACTGATGTGTGGTTCATTTCTGTTTAGAGTAGGATCCCCCATGAAGAGGGGAGGCAGTTATCACGAGGTCTATGGAGACATTTGAAGGCACCCAAAGTTTAAATGGAAGCTACAAAGCAAATGTTGCATTATTACAGAGGCTGTTCAAGGCATCTTCTGATAGTGTCAGCTCTGATTGCAAATTTTGGGTAAACATGTTTCTTATTTCCTTCCCCAAAAAATCTTAGAAACAATATCAGAAACCATGAAATAATGAACCAACATGGCTATTTTATCAGATGGAAGCTAAGTTTGTGTCTTATTCTAGTTTGGATGCATAACAACTGGCAGATGTGTGTGTGAGAGAGAAAGAGAGAGAGAGATTAGAGAATACAATTTGATGCCCAAATCACAGCAACTTATCCTACATAAACCAAGAGAAGAAGAAGACACGGAGGGAAATTAGCATCTGAAAATTTATTCAACTTGTTCTTAATAGTCTCTGCTCATCACTCTATCCGCTTGCTTTTAGATTGTTTTGAATATTTAGCCAAGAAACAGAGACAATGATAATCATGATGATGATTAATAATTAAAAATGATAAAAAGATGGCCTAATAATATATTTTAAAAGCACAAGTATCTAATTGCAGTTCATTAAGAGAACTCTTGAAATGTAGATGTGAATGATATTCAAAGGCACATGCAATCAACAGGAAAGAAAGGAGCATATGGACTAACCCTTTCCTCAGGTTACAAAATTAGCTACCAAAAATGAGCACCTCAAGGGTTACTAGCTGTGAATTGTTGCCTATGCACCAAGAGTTGGATATATATTATATAATAATAATAATGATAATCCCTTCATCTGATTTTGTGACTAGGATATTAAAATAAATAATAACCTGATCTCAGCTAAAGACTTATTTGGGCTGATTATGGCCTTATTACACTTGTGTTATTTTGAAGCATGGAAAAAGTTGTTTTTAGCAATTTAAAGAGATTAAAGAATAGGTTCACTTCCTGAGATGAAACTACATCAGTCTCATTATCTGCCTCTCCAAACTGAACAATCTCAGTTACTTTGTTAATTTGTTTGTTAAATTTATATACATTCCATCTTGCTATCAGGCAACTTTGTTGTCTTTGGTGCCCCAGTTAACCCAGTTATATTTATTAAGCAAATTTATCATTTAATTCACTGCTGAATAGACTATATAAATATATGGCATTAGATTAAGACAAAAGGTTGCCATAAAGTCTTCATAAGGTAACATTTGAACCATTATTGTGCTTACATATAGTTTTTGGGAGAAGTATAATTTTTGTGTCTTCCTACTCAAACCTGTAATTTTTTCTATATGGAAAAACTAGCCTATTACATGATGGGAAACACACACACAAACACACGAAAAATCATGACAAACAAAACCATCTGGCTACCTTAATCAAAGCACTGTATTGTGGGCAGTGTCTCTGACTAAGTATTAAACATACTCTACTCTGGTATTATTTATTGCTTGGATCGCTACTACATCACTCTATTATCCGCACTTATAGAAAAAGATCCACTATAAGTATAATTAGTTAATAAATCACCATGAGTGATAAATAGAATGATGGATGCAGGTTTTTCCTGATCACTTTTTTATTAAGTAGAGATAAATCAGCATCATATTGTTACTGTAAATCTCTGAGATTGGCTTAAAATCTGGTAAACTCAAAATCTAGCAAGGGAGGGTGATTCACATGTCATCTGCACTGCAACAAATTGTTCTAGATAATTGATATCAATAAATCCTTTTAATTTCCCCCCAATCTAATGGGACTCGTATGTCATGCTTCTGTTCCTTCATTTTCACCCAGCAGCTTTTGTTTCAGATCTCTTTGGTGCTGAGTGGATTTTTTTCTAGACAAGCCAGTAGATAGAATGCATGTTTGATTTCAAACCTGGGGTTGAAATGGCTCAAATGAAGTTTATTCCAGGACTATTTGATGCAAATTTACTAGTCTCTTGGCCAGTCTGATACTGTGCGCGCACACCGACCCACCAGATATGTTTTATTCAGTTTTACTTAGTTATCTTTGATTCACATGAGTCACACATACACACATGATGTACGTACACACTGTTTATAGGGGAAAAAAATGGAATTTAATTCATTTAAATCATTTTCAGCACAAATATCTGCCCTTACAATGCAGAAACATTGCTTGCAATTATGAAACAAGAAATGGGAACCCAGGTATCAATAGATGGAAGAAACTTGTGGTATGGTATAATCGCCTTCAAAGGGGCATTGCTTTGTAAGTTAGATGAGGATCCACTAAACTTTCTCCCTCACCCAAACCCAACCCTCTGCCATATTGTTCTTTGTCATACCTGCCGCTGTTGCTTTCCATGTACGCTGTAACTGTCAGATATAATATCCTGCTGACATAGCGTCCTTTGCTGTTATACTTGCTATAATACAGGAACGATGAATAGTGCCCCCATAAGTGCCTCTTAAGTTAATGTATAAGTACATTGCACAACATCATGTATTCAACAAGCTGTCATTTCCCTCATCAATTTTCAAGAGTGTTTTTACTTCCTGAAACGATTGGCTTGCAAGTCAGCTGGAGAAATAATCACAGCCACGGGCCTAGCCTGAAAGCTGCAGCTGTAAATCAGTCTCAAGTGTTTGTGGGCACTTTTCCTTTCCCCTCCTCAACTCTCAGTCCAATTTATATGGATGTGCAGCACTATCGAAAGAAAGGCCCGCATCTGTGTGACAATCAAAGAGGTGCCAGCTTATATATGCACAAATCTCAACTTCATCAACAGCCATTATGGTGAAAATCAAGCCAAGAGTACCGTTTTAGGAAAGAGGTGCCCTGCTGGAGCAAATAAAAATGCCATCTAGTCCAACAGTGGCACCACGCAGCTATTGGGCTCTTGTTCACAAGCAGGGAACACGATGGTTACAGCTCTTTTGTTAGAAAGAATGCAGAGAAGAGCAACAAAGATGATTAGAGGACTGGAAGCTGCCACAAAGAAAAGGGAGTCAAATTTCCTGACAGTTAGAACAATTAATCAGTATAGATAGGGCAGTGGTGGCAAACCTTTTACTTACCGAGTGCCAAAAAGTACATGCTTTGCACATGTCATCGGCACTTGCATGAGGCTCCTCCATGCGCGCTGCATGTGCAACTGCACCATCTGTGCATGCATGCAGCTTTTGCATGTGCAATGCACATGTGCTGCGTGCAATCCCTCATGCACGCATGAGCAATGGTGTGTGCATGCACAGGAGAGCTCCCAAGACTAGCTGGATTTCCTGCTGCAATCGTGCACGCATGCACAGCGGACACATGAAGACCAGCTGGGTCTCTGTAATCGCACATGCGTGCATGTGCAATCGCATGTGCACGCACAGCTGGAGGTAAGTTGTCCAATGGCTTGTGTGCCCAGCAAGATGGCTCTGAGTGCCACCTGTGGCACCCATGCCATAGGTTCGCCATCAGGGGTATAGGGTTTTCTGCCTAAGCAGGGGATTGGACTAGAAGACCTCCAAGGTCCCTTCCAACTGTTATTCTATTCTATTCTTTTCACCAATCCATTTTCATTTTTAACTGCATTTTCATTTTCATTTTTTTACTGCATATCTAGCAGTATTTAGAATTAGTATAGTGTCTATACCCGTGATGGCGAACCTATGGCATGGTGCCATAGGTGGCACACAGAGCCATCTTGCTGGACACACAAGCTGTCGGATACCTTACCTCCAGCTGAGCATGCACATATGATTGCGCATGCATGCATGTGTGATTGCAGAGACCCAGCTGGTCTTCAGCCTATGCTGTGTATGCACGTGATTTCTGCAGGAAATCCAGATGGTCTTTGGAGCTCTCCTGCGCATGCACACGTGATTACTCATACATGCGTGAGTGCCTGTGTGCAGCACGCGTGTGTTGCACATACAAAAGCATGCATGTGCAGATGGTGCGGTTGCACATACAGCGCATGTAGAGGAGCTGCATGTAAGTGCGGATGGCATGCGCAAAGCGCATATTTTCCGGCACTCGGTAAGTAAAAGGTTCACCACCACTGGTCTATACACATGAAGTACCTCCAGTTAAGAGGAATGGCAACTTCTCTTGGGATTCTGGTTGCTGTTACCAGTCAAAATAAATGATACAGAGAGTCCTTGACTTATAACCACAATTAAGTCCAAAATTTCTTGAGACTTTTGTTAAGTGAGTTTGGCCCCATTTTATGACCTTTCTTGCCACAGTTGTTAAGTGAATCATTGCAAGTTGTTAAGTTAGTAATCCGGTTGTTATGTGACTCTGGCTTTCCCATTGACTTTGCTTGTCAGAAGGTTGCACAAGGTGATCATATGACCTCAGGAGGCTGCAAATGTCACAAATATGAACCAGTTCCTAATTTCTACTATAAGGATGTCTGGCTTGCTATGACCTCACTGGAAGTCTCTGGAACTGTTTATTTCTGAGTTACTTTTGGGAACATGCAATCATAGAAGCGAGAAAATGCTATCTTTTAAAGGCCCAATTTCATGCATATATGAACATCCTGGTTGCTGTGTCATGTTTTGGCCGTTAAATAGCAATAGCATTTAAACTTATATACCGCTTCACAGTGCTTTACAGTCCTCTCTAAGTGGTTTGCAGAGTTATCATATTTCCTCCCAACAATCTGGGTCATCATTTTATCGAACTCAGAATGATGGAAGTCTGAGTCAACCTCGAGCGGGTCAGAATCGAACTGCTGGCAATTGGCAGAATTAGCATGCAGTACTGCATTCTAACTACTGCAACACCACAGTTCTTGAAGAAAAACTTAACTGGGCTTCCTTGAAAGATAACAGATAAATATATTCTTCCCCCCTCTATCTCTCAAGCCTGGCCTTTGGCAGTGTGCTATAACACCACTTTCCTGCTTTCAAGTACCCCTTTAACAAATGACCCTGTTAGTAATGCAGCTTTTTCCTTCGTCTTCCTTGTCTTCTTCTCTTCCTAACTCTGATTTGATCAGCCAAATCTGAAATGATGTGTGAAAGTAATGATATTTTGTAATTAAATCTCTGGTGATGGTGCCTCTAATTTGTGGTACATGCATTGTTCATAAAGGAAAAGGCATCAATTCATTTTCTGACTGGCTACTCCTGGGACTCGTAATTAGACCAGCCCGTCTTTTGCTGCCTTGCATATTAAGGAGCTGCTGAGATGCAAAGAGAATTTGGGAAGGGTTTTTTTTCTTTTGGTGGTTAAAAAAACACAAGATCTAATCACGTTAGCTCAGGAACATCAGGGGATTTAAAGCACACACAGGCACCACATATACCTACTATTCACAGAGATGAAAACAACCTATTGGGACTCTCTTGAACAAACCTACTCTTAAATAAACAAAAGTGACAAAAGAGGGTCGCTGTATATTCTTTTTACACATTCTAGACAATTGTCTCCACGTTTTTTAATGTTTCATGAGTTTCTTTTATATTAGTGAAAGTGTGTTTTGCCTTTCTTTTCCCTGATGAAAAATGAGTAATCTAGGAAATTTTGATTCAAAACACCTGCCTTTCTTGGGTGGAATAGGGGCAGATTTTCAGATATTTGGATACATTTTCAAAATGTACATGTTGACTGAGGGGCATCTTTTTATATGTTTTAAAAAGCCAGGAGCGCTCATAGCAAATTCCTTGTAAAGAATTTCATCCACAGAGTTTCCTTCTCTTGTTGCATAGCTGTGTCAGAGATCATAAATACACCAAGCAGCAAACTCTTTTTGTTTTTAAGCGAGAATAAATACTAGCCAAATGTTTCTACTAGGATTGATAAATTTCCTTAAGGAAAACAAAACTGCTTTCCACAGTGATCAGTAATAGAATTATTTTCATTCTATGTGATTGATTTCTTTTTAAGAATCACTCTTTTTTTTACTGGAATATTCTGTCTAAGATTATTAAATCCTTTTCAGTTTTAAAGCAGCAGTTTACAACTTCAGTTCATTTATTCTTTGTTATAGTTTTTTCTTTCATTTTCCTCTTCTTTTCCTTAGTTTCGTGTTGTTTGTGTTGTGACATATTGCTTTTACATAGGCAGGTTCCTGTATAACTCATTTTTTTATGGTACAAGAGAGCAAGAAGTATCATCTGTTTTGGAAGAAAATCCTGATGAACTCAATACATATAACTGCCAAGAAAAGAGGTTTTTCCCATATAGGGGAAAACTATACACATGCTTCAGACATATGTTCCTATGTCTGCTATCTAATCCTAACCCTAACCCAGACAGGTCATAGTATGTGAGCTATTGCTTTGTGTTAAAAAATGTGATGTATTTTAGCTAAGTCATTAGCTTATCTGTTACAGAATACCTTGTAGAATTTTTGAAGAGCTCTGTTAAACTTCACCTGTATCTCTTGGGGCCTAAAATGCACTGCATTTACCTTTAAATCATTATCTGAAATAGAGCAACTTTGTCTTTTTATAAAAACAAACATCCATAACAGGCTAGAATAAGTTAAATTATTACTCTTTACCTAATCAAATCACTAACAGACTTCTACATCAAGGCTTATAACAATAACTGTTGATTATATTTACTTGAACTAGGCAAACCATTCTGAACTATCTTTTTTGAATTGCTGAAATGAGTTCTGCTTAAATTCCTTTTATTTTTCTAGTGGAATCTTTTTAAATATGTCATGTATGACATTTGTCAGGTACTTTTCAACAGACAATTTGAGATAACATTACATATAGTACGATGTATGTAACATACAACTTTCTCAAATTGTCAAATATTCTTCATAGAAGCTTTTTTATTGATGCATGGATTCTTCAGGAAGATAAATATTGATAAGATCATATTCCCACATTTGAGATCGCCCATGCAGTTTTCTGTTACTGTTTTTAAAAAACTTCTCTGTCAATTGCTTCAGATTGTTATTTATGAAACACATAATGAATTAGTAACTTTGACATATCACATTTTAAAGTTATAAAGAGCAAGAATGGAAAACTTGATTAAAGTCTTGATAAAATATTAAGAAGTGTGAATTTTTTCAGTATATTCAAGCAAAAAATATGTTTTCATACAGAAAATATGAAAGAATGAAGAAAATTTGTTTTTACTGATTGGCATTAATTGTTCTGAAGGTTTTATAAGCTAGCTTTTTGCTTTGTATTTTGCGAACATCCAATTTGCAGTACCATAGGGGTCTTGTGTATTTTTCCTTACAAATTTGATGAATAATAACATTTTTAAATTCTTGCACATTTCTTAATGGAGGCTAAAATATGTATAATAATAACTTGAAATAAAATTTTATTGCAGGCTGAATGCTTTGGAATAAACTAAAAGTATAACATTGTATAAAATGTATAAAATAAAATGATACATGGCACATGAATAATGTCATTTAAAATACCAACATTGTTTGCAAAGTTCCAAAACAATAAATAACAGGACAATGTTTAACCATAAACTGCCTATTTATTTTGATTTATTGTCTTTTAATGAATATCTATGTTGTTGGCTCTGCTTTTTTCACCTAATAAAAAAATAACAAAGCAATTATAAATAGCAGAGGATTAGATGATGATGATGATTATAATGATTTTCAGTGTATTATGTCAGATCTACTTAAGTAATTTTTGGTAGAGATTATCAGACTGTGATAAAGACATTTATTTAATTGTTCACCTTTGGGAACCTATTTCTATTTTCATAATGTTTAAATCCCAAATTACCTTTTAAAATTCTATTAAAGGTCTTATTTTGATTGAGGAGCAAATGGAGGTTTGCATTGTGATGGATCTAGATATCTTTTCCCAGGTATTACATCATTCCTCTAGACAATGTCTAGAAATCCCCAGGCTAAAACCTACCTGAACAAACGTTCATGTCTGTTTTTCCTTTGATTTACTATTATGTCCAACAGTACTGAAGGAACTATCAGTGTGACAGTGTTTCCTTGTAATCACTTCCAACGCAGAATTCAAGAGTTGTTTTAGAAGGCCAAAATGTTGTGTGTGACATGTATCTGATACTTGTGTTAAAATGTGGCAACAACTATTTCATTTGCCCCTCTCTCTTCCCCACAGGTATGCATTTCCCCTAGAAATATAGCACTGAGTACATTTGTTTGGCTTTACAGAAGGGTGTGTGTGTGTGTGTGTATGACAGAGAAAGGAGGGGGGTAGGTCAGGAATCAAGAATATCACATTTAGATTCCTGACCACCTTCTTGATTTGTTTCTATAATTTTATTTGCAAGATGTTTGCAATTACCTTCTTTTTCCTAGGACTGGGAGTAGAGATTCCCACCAGTCTGCACCTATTGGTTAGAACAATTCAGTTGTTAACTTTCTAAACAGTTCAGAGAACTGCTGGTTCAGCTGGTCATTAGGGCAGAGAACAGGTTGTTAAATTATTTGAATCCCACCACAAGGTCAAGGTCACCTGCAGTTTTGTGCCTGAGGTTGGACTAAAATGCTCCACAGGTCCAAGTGCCCTTAACCACTGCATTAAATATTTCTCCTTCCTGAGGCTGATTGTGGAAAAAAAAGGCCATACTTTGCTATCATCATCATCATCATCATCATCATCATCCTTGGTAAGTGATATGCTAAGTACAAGCTTAGATTTGGTTTCATGTTTGAGAGATTCAGATTACTCAAGTGTTAGCAGTGCACCTACCTTAGAAATATAAAACAAAGGGGGATATGACATTTCTATTTTATAAGCAAAGGTTGTGGTAAAAAATAATAATAAGAGGACAATTAAATGGTGTGATTAAAGCCCCATCCATTTTTCATTTGCACACATACAATAAATTAAAAAAAACACTGGCTGCCATCTCTTACTTTTTTGACCATACCCTGCAGGCCACTCCTGCAATAAGATTGGGGGTGAACATCCTACCACCTGTATTTGGTCACAAGGACAAGCTGAAAAGCCAGACTAATGTTCACTTCACTATAAATCTGGAGAGGCAAAATTCTATTCTTAACATGATACAATGTAGATACTACAATCTGGCTGTCATGCAGCTTGCTAAAAACTTGGCGGCGGTGCGGGGGGGGGGAGGAGATGGTTTTTCTTTTCTACTTGTCTTGAAAATGGAGAAAGTTGCCCTCAACTTTTCTATAGATATTAGAAACAATGAAATGAGAAAACAGATATCCTCCATCTCTGTTATTGTTTATCCTGCACACGGTGCCCTGTTTTTACAGCCAAGCACTCCTTGACAATTTCCTAATAGGCACACTACTGGCCATCATTCCTAACCAAGGAAGATATCACGCCTTCAAAACAGTTTAATTATTCCAAGAATGCTTAGCTATTAGCAGAGACAAGAGAGCTTAGGGCTATTTTTCAGCATTAATTTTCCAT
>JAEANM010004485.1:0-20751 GCA_017656035.1 Myanophis thanlyinensis
CCCCCCCATCGCAGGGAGGCGGAGCCGTTAAAATGGTTCCGCCCCAGGCACCTGATGGACCCTGAGAGGTTCCTGACAGAGCTTGGGCCATTTCCCGAAGCACACACTCACAACCCTGTCAGGGACCTGGTAGCCACCTGGGATAGGGTGGCAGCCAGGGCCCTCGATTGGGTCATGCCCTTGCGGCCTCTGGCCCAGCATCGATCCCAATTGCCTCCCTGGTTCTCCAGGGAGCTAAGGGAGATGAAACACCAGAAAAGATGCCTAGAGAACAGTTGGAGGTCTAGCCACTCCGAATCTCATCGAACACTTCTGCAATCCTACATTAGGATGTATTTAGTGGCGATAAGGATGACAAAGCGTTCTTACTTCTCCGCCCTTATTGCATCCACAGAAAACTGCCAGGCCACCCTTTTTAGGGTGACCCGCTCCCTTCTTGAGGTTGGGGAGCGGGAAGATCCCCTACAGGGATGGGCTGAGGACTTTTCTTGTTTTCTGCAGGATAAAATTGCTCAGATCCAGGGAAGGGCTGGATTCTGACTGGGCTGCTCTAGTTGAGAAGGGGGGCCGGTCTTGGATGAGATTATCTGGGCTGAGTTTGATCCTGTGACCCCAGATGATGTGGATAGATTGCTGGGTAGCCTCAATGCCACCACATGCCTCTTAGATCCATGCCCCTCTTGATTAGTGTTAGCTACCCGGGAGGTGATGCGGGGTTGGTTCCAGGGGGTTATTAATGCTTCCTTGAGAGAGGGGTCTCTGTCCACCACCCTGAAAGGGGCGGTGGTGAGGCCCCTCCTCAAGAAGCCATCCCTGGACCCAGCCCTGTTGTCTAGCTATCGGCCAGTCTCCAACCTTCCCTTTTTAGCGAAGGCTGTCGAGACCGTGGTGGCACGTCAGCATCTGGATGATGTGCTGTATCTGGATCCTCTCCAATCAGGCTTCAAGCCCGGTTTCAGCATGGAGACAGCTTTGGTCACGTTGGTTGATGATCTCTGGAGGGCACAGGACAGGGGTTGTTCCTCTGTCCTGGTCCTATTAGATCTCTCAGCGGCTTTCGATACTATCAACCACAGTATCTTGTTGTGGCAGCTGGGGGGGTTAGGAGTGGGAGGCACCATGTTATGGTGGTTCTCCTCCTTCCTCTCCGGCCACTCACAATTTGTGCTGGCAGGGGGGCAGAGATCAACCCTGAAGCCCCTAATTTGTGGGGTGCCTTAGGGGTCGGTGCTCTCCCCCCTGCTGTTCAACATCTATATGAAGCCACTGGGGGAGATCATTTGTGGCTTTAGGGTGAGTTTTCATTAATATGCAGATGATACACAGCTGTATATTTCCACCCCAGGTCACCCCAACGAAGCCATCAAAGTGGTGGGCCACTATCTGGAGGCCATGAGGAGTTGGATGGGTCGTAACAGCTTCAGCTCAACCCTGCCAAGACCAAGTGGCTGTGGTTTCCTGCGCCCAGATACAGCTAGTTTAAGTTATCGCTGGCTGTGGGGGGGGGAAGACTCTGTCCCCCACAAAAGGGACTCGCAATTTGGGCATCCTCCTGGATATATGGCTGTCACTGGGTGATCATATCACAGATGTCTCCAGGGGGGCCTTTTATAAGGTCCGTAGGACCGCCCAGTTGCGGCCCTTTCTGGATCGGGGCGCTCTTTGCACAGTCACTTCTGCCCTTGTGACCTCCCATCTGGATTATGCCAATGCTCTCTACATGGGGCTCCCCTTGAAGAGCATCCGGAGGCTGCAGTTGGTCCAGAATGCAGCCATGCGGGTAATTATGGGAGCCTCTAGGAGCTCCCACGTTACATCTTTCCTGCGCGAGCTGCACTGGCTTCCTGTGGCCTTCCGGGTGTGGTTCAAGGTGTTGGTGCTTACCTTTAAAGCGCTCCATGGCTTGGGACCCGGGTACTTACGGGACTGCCTGTTGCCATTGTCAACCTCCAGCCGACCAGTGCGTTCCCACAGGGTTGGCCTCCTCAGGGTTCTACTGTCGGGATGATGTCGTCTGACAACCCCAAGGGTTCGGGCCTTCTCTGTGGCAGCCCCCTCCCTGTGGAATGAACTCCCCCCAGAGATCCATACTATTATGGATCTCCGGGCTTTCTGACGTGCCCTGAAAACCCACTTATTTCAATGAGCTGGCCTGGCCTGATACCTGAGGGTTGAAATTAATTTTAAATTGATTTTAAATCTATATTTAACTGATTTTTAAAGTAACAGGGGTTTTTGTTAATTGGAGTTTTAAAATTTTTAACTGTATTTTAATCGAATGACCATAATTTAATTATTTTAATTGATTTTTAATTACTATTCTGTGTTTTTTTTAATGGCTATACACCGCCCTGAGTCCTTCAGGAGAGTGGGCGGTATATAAATTAAATTAAATGAATAAATAAAATAAATAAAATAATGAAGCAATGAAGCCTTCCAGACTGAATGAACATTTGAAGAAGGCACATCCTGATAAGACAGATAAGAATCTAACTTTTTTTCAATCACTTCATGACAAATTTCAATATTGAGAGAAAATTGGAAACAGTGGATAAGAGATTTAATAATCCATCTCAAGATGCTTTCTACTTAAGAAGCAGCTTTCTACTTAAGGTTTCAAAATGTTATAGAGGAGAAAGATGAAGCCTTGTGTAGTAAAATGACAGTTGATTGAAGAGGCACTTCAAAGGGAAAAACAAAACATTGTGAGAGAAATTGATGAAATATATCGTATACACACAAGTTATGCTAGGCGCAACAAACTCCCTCGTGAAATACACATTAGGTTTGCAAGGAAAAGTGTGAGAGATATAATATATAAAATCACTAAAGATGACCCGATGTTCTATAAAGGAAAAGAAATTGTAACATTAAAACAGATACCAAGAAGAGTAAGAGAACAAAGGAAGGAGTATTGGCCTCTTGCCATGATGTTATCAAGAAGAAATATCTTGTTTAGATGGATAATTAATAAAGAAGAGTACAAAGCCCAGGCTTTCGCAGATGATCTGGTATTTTTTCTTGAGGAGCCCAGAGAAAGTGGCAAAATCAACAACCATGACTGAACCTAACAGACATGCCACCACAGAACCCTAACCTAGAACCCTGACCTTGGGCTCACCTAGTTGGACAAATGGGGTCCCACCATTTGGTGGCAAGGGAGTTGCAGATGATTGAGACTTGGCCTGGGTCCTCAACTGCCCCTGCATGAAGGCAAAGTGGAGGATAAGCAGGATTCAGTGGCAGATGTTCCTGGGTCAATGGGGTTCAGAGCTGAGCAAGCTGAGTCTGCCTTTCCTTCTATGTACTCCAGTTTGGTGGAAGTATTTAGCGAAACAGAGTGTGATGCTCTACTGCCTCACTGACCGAAGGATTGTGCCATCAAAATTATCCCTGGGGTGGTACTACCTAAACTGAAGATGTATTCTATGACCCCCATGGAGATGAAGGAGTTGCGTAATTATATTGATAAAAACCTGGTGCAAGGATTCATACAACCAGCCCAATCGCAGATAGCAGCTCCCATACTGTTCAAAGAAGGATGGTAGCCTTAGATGATGTGCCAATTTTCAAGGAATCAATGCCATGTGCATTGAGCATATGTATCCCCTTCCTCTAATGAAGTATATGCTTGCTCATCTGGCCACCGGGAGGATCTTCACAAAGCTTGACCTTCAAGAGGCGTACTACCAGATATGGGTGAGAAGGCAGAGATGAGTGGAAGACAGCTTTCAACTGTCCTCTGGGAAGTTACCAATTCTAGGTGATGCCATTTGGACTACAAGGTGCCCCTGCTGTATTCATGCAGCTAATTAATAGTGTGTTACATGAGCATTTATACCGGAGAGTTTTAGTCTACCTTGATTATATTCTTATTTATACACCTATAGTGGAAGAACATATTGACTTAGTAAAACAAGTGCTACAAAAACTGTTGGCAGCCTGCCTGTACATGAAATTGTCCAAATGTGAATTCCATAAGTCAGTTATGGTGAAGAAATGGACCTAGCTAAAGTCAGGATAGTATTAGAATGGCAGGTCCCCAAAACCTGCAAACAGTTGCAGAGTTTCCTTGGGTTCACCAATTTTTATTGGCAGTTCATTCTTTCATTTACCCAGGTTGCTCTGCCATTAATTGATTTGTTGAAGACTAAACAGTTAAAAGTCATTCCAAGACCAAGCCAGCCATTGCCTTGGACGATGGACTGTCAGCGGGCCTTCAAGACATTGAAAACCTTGTTTGCACATGAATCTGTTCTGGTTCATGCAGATCCTGATCAGCCATTTGTTGTCCAGGCCAATGCCAGTGATGTAGCTGTTGGAGCCGTCCTATTACAGCCGGATGTACAGGGGCAGCTGCAGCCCTGTGCATATATATCATGAAAACTGACAGTGATGGAACGAGCTCGGGCGATATGGGAGAAGAAGGCTTTTGCCATTCATTGGGTATTGGTCACATGGAGGCATTTTCTTGAAGGTGCTTCCCAGCCATTTGAAGTGTAGACTGATCACAAGAATCTAGCAGTCCAAGGTGAGATACAGGTTGATGGGTTTAAACAGTACAATGTTATTTGTGCTTTGAATATGGGTGCAATGATGAATACCATCAGTGCCTGGAGGAAAAATCCAATCACATATCAGCAGTCTCACGGCATTAATACACCTGATATCAGAACCATAGAGGAAAATGATGACACCATTCATATTCTTATTGTGGAAAGATTTTTACTTTATATTTACAGATCCCCGATCGATATTTTTGATGCCCAGTATTTTTCTTATGAAGAATGTAAGGGGAGGAGAAGTTCAAGCCATTACACCATCCCAGATCAGGCTAATGGGTAAAGGGGTTGGGTCAGCTTCAAACAATATAATTGGTATTTGTCCCTCCAGCCACTAGATGTGACTAGAGAGCAACAACAGTATATAAAAGTTGCATGCTGGGGCATGACACTCCCTGCCTGGTATCAACCAATACCACTATTTGAGTTATGAGATCGTAGCATTAGGTGAACTGCCATTGCTTTTTTGCCAACATGGTTGTCAATGAGGTGATGCCACTGCAGTTTCCGATGAGGCTTCTGGGAACTTCACAGTGATCTAAGTCCAGAATATAACATCCCATTGCTAGTTTCTCCCTTATAATTGCTGGAGTCATCTGATGTATATCCAGCACCATTCTGTTGAACAGATATTATGGAAGACATTGCAGAAGACTTGTTCAATTGCTTTTTGAACCTTACTGATGTTTGTGGTATGGTTGTAGGCTGCTGCGCCATTTAAGCTATGGTGTTCACCACAGATTCTGAGGCATGAATGGCATAGATCAGGAGTGTCAAATTCAAGGCCCAGGAGCCGGATTCAGCCTGCAGGGTGCTAAGATCTGGCCCGTGCGGCTGCCCTGGAAACAGAGAAGGATCAGCCTGCAGTGCCTCTGGCAGTGAAATTGGAAAATCCTGAACTCGGTTTTCACTGACAGAGGCTTGCAGGATGCCATCACAGCTGAAAATGAAGCTCAGGAGCCCATTTTCGCTGGCATAGCTTGGGCCACCACAGGTGCCCCTGACATGAGTGACCTCAAGTTGGCCACACCCACCCCAGCCCCCAAGATTAAACACAACCCTGATGTGGCCCTCAATGAAATCAAGTTTGACACCCCTGGCATAGATGGACTCTGGAGACTGTGACAAGGCTACAGCTTGTTCTTTATTGTCAGTTAGGCATTGCCTCTGTGATATGAAGGGAAGAGGGGTGACCTGGGAGTCAGTATTTTCTTTGACTAATCCCTGCTCTGTCATTTCTAAAGGGAGTTTGTCCTCAGTAGATATTGCAACCTGGTTGTCATCTTCCATCTTTTGGAAGATTATGCACCTAAATAACCTGTTGTGGCCCGCCAGCAGCCAGCGGAGCAGTTGGCAGACTCAGACAGTGAGGAATAACAAGAGCCTGTCCTGGAGTCTGGGGAAAGCTCTGATGAGTGCTCAGAGACAGAGCTGGGACCAGGGATGTCTGTCAGTCATCAACTGCCTTCCAAGTCAGAGAGCAGTGAAGCAGAACAGCTGGATACTGTTTCTGATGTGTGCATGTGCAAAGCTGCCAGGAGAAGGGAGCAGCTCAGGAATCAGGTGCCAACTCAGAAGGAAAAGCACAAGTGGATGGTGATTGGCCCCTCCCAGAGGTATTAAAAAGAGGAGCAAATGGTAGGGGAGTTTTTCAGAGAACAATTAGTTCGTATTGATTCAGGAAGCTTTGTTTCTGCCTTCGTGACTGCTGAGTGTAATTGAGAGTTATCCTCTGGCCTTGTTCCAAGCCTGATAAAAGACTGATATCAGCCTGATTTTGTTTATCAACTTTATCAACATTTCAATAAACTTCCTTTGTTGTACATCGGAGTTGTCTGTCGAATTAGTATGAAATTTTGGGGTATTTTCAAATCTCACAATGGGAACTTGAACTCGGCACATTTCCCCAACCTCTCCATTGAGAAGATTGTTGGATGCCTGGCTGCTGTTAGGAATAAAAAAGCAAAATGCACAGAATTTATGTAAAAAAATAGACTAAGGTACAGGATGAGATTGGTAATTTAATTGGCCAAAGGTACTTTTGATTACAATAATATTTTTAAAAAAAATATTGAAAGAACCATTTTCTTGAAATGTTAAGATGCTGTGTGAACATTTCTTCAAGTTTAAATTGAAACAAGGTGAAATGTTCTATAAAGAAAATGCCTGGCCAAGAGCACTAAATTTTATCTTGCCCAGTAAGACTATTTTACTATCAGATGTGTATTGTGACTGTATGTTTTAAAGTAAGAAATGTTAATATAAAAGATGACTTAATTGCGCTGTTGATGGTGATGGTGATGATCTATAAAAATGTTCTATAAAAAGCCCTAGAAAGCAATATATTTCCTTCAGTTCCTTCACTTTACCTGGCCAACAACCAGATAGCTTAAAGGCTGAGAAAAAAAAGGGGGGGCTAATTAATCACTCCATTCTGCAGCCTATTCTGCCCTTTTGCAACTGCTAAACATTTCTTCCCTCTAAATTTCTTTAAGACAGAAATAAATTATGGGGAATAATTTTCCCACCTTGATTTGCCTGGCCAGTAGTATGGGGTGGGGAACCTCTCCCCTCCCCTTCCTTCCTTTTCTTAACCAAGAAATAGAACAAGTGTTCTATTTTGAAAAATCTGTGTCTTAACCAAATGTGTCTTCTTTTCTGTAATTTGTCAATGTTGCAACAAAACCAGCAAAAGAGTTGGCGAGCCAGTCTAGTGGGTACTTTAATTAGTCCTAACTTTAGCTAGCTGGTTGCTTCAATAATTTCCTGGTTAACTTACTGTCTTCACCAGGCAAAGGGCAGAGATCGGCCTCGAGGCCCCTAATATGTGGGGTGCCTCAGGGGTCGGGGCTCTCGCCCCTGCTGTTCAACATTTATGTGAAGCCGCTGGGCGAGATCATCCGTGGCTTTGGGGTGAGTTTTCATCAGTACGCTGACGATACTCAGCTGTATATTTCCACCCCAGGCCACCCCAACGAAGCTGTCGAAGTGATGGGCCGTTGCCTGGAGGCCGTGCGGAGTTGGATGGGTCAAAATAGGCTCCAGCTCAACCCGGCCAAGACTGAGTGGCTGTGGTTTCCTGCACCCAGATACAGCCAGCTTATTCCATCGCTGGCCATGGGGGGAGAGATTTTGCCCCCCATGGAGAAGGCTCGCAACTTGGGTGTCCTCCTGGATGTACGGCTGTCATTGGAAGATCACATCGCAGCCATCTCCAGGGGGTCCTTTTACCAGGTCCGTAGGATCTTCCAGTTGCGACCCTTTCTGGATCGGGGCGCCCTTCGTACAATCACTTCTGCCCTTGTGACCTCCTGCCTAGACTTTGCCAATGCTGTCTACATGGAGCTCCCCTTGAAGAGCATCCGGAGGTTGCAGTTGGTGCAGAGTGTGGCTGTGCAGGTAATCGCGGGAGCCCTTCGGAGCTCCCATATTACACCTCTCCTGCGCGAGCTGCACTGGCTCCCTGTGGCCTTTTGAGTGTGATTCAAGGTGTTGGTGCTTACCTTTAAAGCGCTCTATGGCTTGGGACCCGGGTACTTACAGGACCGCCTGTTGCCACCATCAGCCTCCAGCTGACCGGCGCATTCCCACAGGGCAAGCCTCCTTGGGGTTCCAAATTGTTGGGACGTTGTCGCCTGACAGCCCCAAGGGTACGAGCCTTCTCTGTGGCTGCACCCTCACTGTGGAACGAATTTCCCCCAGAAATTCGGACCATTGCGGACCTGCGGACCTTCCGGTGTGCATTAAAAACCCATCTATTCCAGCAAGCCGATCTGGCCTAACACTTAACGGGGTTTTAAATTTGTTCGATTTTAATTAGTTAAATTGTTTTAAATTTTTAACCTCTTATAACTTGGTTATTGGCCATTGATTTAATCCATTTTAATTGTATTTTAATTTTTATGTTTTTAGATGATTGTGCACCACCCTGAGTCCTTCGGGAGAGGGGCGGTATAGAAATCTTGTGAATAAATAATCACCTTAAGAGGAAGACGATGTAAACCCACAATCCAGCAGAGGCTTGTTTCCCAATCTCTAACTGCAAAGTACCATTAAAAGTAATGCTAGCCCCATTCTGCTTTGGTATTTGTAAACTGGATTATAAGAGGTAAATGGAATGTATAGATAAGTACAACATTAAGAAATGGGAAAGTATTAAATACTTGGCAGGTCAAGTAATGGACATTGCAAGTCTTGCCCTTAGGATTATTTGTATTCATATATACCCTATCCGCATATGGGGGGCTGATTTCTGAAATCCATTGGAATTCCATGCACTGCTACAATTAGCAATAGCACATAGCACATAGACGTATATACTGCTTCATAGTGCTTTATAGCCCTTTTAAAGTGGTTTTCAGAGTCAGCATATTGTCCCCCAACAATCCGAGTCCTCATTACCAACCTCAGAAGGATGGTAAAGGCTAGTCCTGATTGCTGTGTGGCTAATCTTGCTACTGGACTACTCACAGCCAGAGGCTTCTGAAGGTGCATGTGAGCGCTTTGCTCCAGGACTGGTAGTGACTGTGGGAACATTTTGGGGGCACAATTGGAGCAATAAAGGGAAGTTAGACCTGTTCTCTGGCTGTGCTGCTTTCGTGCCATGCCCCGGGTCATCACATTGCTTGGTTGCTTTTGGAAAAGCATCACAAGAATGTCAAGCCTGTCCATATGGCATTCCTTGATCTGGGAAAGACCTTCGATCGTCTCCCACATAAACTCATTTGGCACACCTATGACCCCCCCCAATGTTCCCAAAGCCCATGTCCAGTGGATTCAACTATTGTACCCAAGTGTAACTAGCACTGTCTGTGGTGCAGTGGAAACATCTCCCTTCACCATCAATGTCAGAGTACATAAAGGATTGATGCTTTCGCTTGCCCCTACTAGTCATCCTTTCCATGCACATTGTGATACTTGACCTCCAATATATCCATGGTAACTCCTCTATGAAGATAATGTCTTCTTGGCAAATGAACAACAGCAAACATAGCAACGGAATGAACAGCTTGGCAAATTTGGACTTTGACTGAACATCACAAAAACCAAACATGGAGTGTGGCCTCCAAACTGATGGAACCATCAAACACTGCTGGAGAAGAGCTGAAGCAAGTAGAGCAATTCAAGTACCTCTGTTCCCTCATATGCAGCCACAGCAATAGCTTTATGGATGCTGGTGCCAGTATCAACACCACCTGGATGAAGTTGGCACCAGGTGATGGAGTCCTCTGTGTAATCGTTGGATGCCCTTACACCTCAATGCAAAGGATTACAGAATGATAATGCACCCAGCCACCCTCCACAAATTGGAGTGCTGACCAGTGACAGCAAAGCATAAGCAGGCTCTACACATGATGGAAATGTGAATGCTTCCATAGTGCCTTGGACTAATATGATTTGTTAGTCCAAGGCAAGCCATGAATGAAGATGTCTGACATTGACTGGAGTCACATCAAACATAATAAAACTGTGGTAAGGAAGACTTTAGTATGGATACCCTGTACATGATAAAGTACGGTTAATGGCGAGGACATCCATGGGTCTAGAACAGACATGGGCAAACTATGGCCCGCGGGCCACATCCGGCCCATTGAGCTTTTTAATCCGGCCCACCGAACTAGTTACTAGCAGGAACCCTGAAGTTTCGAGGAAGACCTGGTTCAGAGAACGGACAGCCCAGAAAAGCTGATTTTCACTAGGTTGACAACCAGACACAACAAATATAACGCCGGACATTGATGCACTTGCAAAAAAAAGGAGACCAACAACACTGCTCCCACTGAAACTGAGAGTTTATTACTGCGTTATTAAATTAATAAATTTGGAAAACATTTTTTCCAATAAACTAAGCACAATGGTGTTTCGCTGCCTGTTAAAGGCCAAATCTTTCATGTAATGGTTTTTACATTTAATTTATATTAATTCACACAAACACACCATTCTCCTATTCTGGCCTGACCCCTCTGTCAAATTTTAGAAACCATTGTGGCCTGCGAGTCAAAAAGTTTGCCCACCCATGGGCTAGAACCTGATAGTCAGCAAATCCAAGATAGACTCAAGATACAGTGCATGGACTGCATCAAGGAGGACATGAAATGCATGGGTGTAACAACTGAAAATGCCCTGGATTGAGCCAAATGGAGACAGATGTGTTGACAAGCAGGCCTTGCCATAGTGCAGGAATAATGCTAGGAAAAAAAATCTGTTTGGATTTTGGATATATATGGAATTACAACCAAAAAAGCAAATACTTTAGGTACTGGTAAACTATGGTTCACATTTCCTCCACCTGATACACCAGGTATCACATATATGTGCAAACAAGACCTCAAGTGAAACTCCAGGGTAAACCTGTGAACAACTGGGCATAGCAGACTGAGGGTTGTAACTTATTGGGATAATTGACCTTGTATGGAACCTTTCAAATTATTTTCTTCCCAAAAACATTTCTCACTGAATAGAACTGGATTGCACAGCTTGAAGCATTCTAACCAACACCATACTATCTTTTTTCCCTTCTAACAATGTTTAGTAATGTATAAATATATACTTTCTTGCACTGGCATGAAGCAGAAGGCACCAGCCTGAAGATGGCGAGTGGGACCTCACTGAAATGTTGCGAAGAGATTCTCAAACTTACACAGGACAAGACCCGAACAGACTTAGATCTGCATATATTTTCGATATGTAAGTGAGGACCATGGGAAGTTTTGCATCAAAATATAATATTCCTTATTTTGTCTCCATCTTCCCTTAAACATTAACAGAATCCATAAGGGACTGAAAATCAGCGTCTACACTAGATAATTGACGGTCAAGCTGAAACAAAACTAATCAACGAAAAATAGCAAATGGAGGAAAAAATCTTTTACACAAACTTCCTTAAACCCAGACTTAATTAAAGAAGCTCTGTAAACACAAATAGAGTTAAATTAAAACTGTCTCCCGGTGGAATTGCATGTTCACTAAAATAAATGTCATAGAAGACCTGCACATACACCCCTCTTCACCCATCAAAGCCCACACCAAGGATAAATTCCCTAACAAAGCAGATCATTTATATCTCACTTTTTGTAGCTGTCTCCACAGGCAAATCTGGATTTCAGTTTGATTTGTTCTTGTGCAATCCCAGGTTGAGTTGAAACCCCAAATTATTCTTCCAGCAGTAGTTTTAGAGCATTTGTTTGAGCAAAGTGTCAAATCTGGGATGAGTTTGACTTTGCAACCTTTTTTAGGTTTTAAACATTAAGATCCCCCCCCCCAAATAAGTTTATAAATCCCAAATGTCTTGTCTACAAACAGCTGGGTCAACATGTAAGAATCTTTTAATCCAGCCTCAGGAGAAACAATTATTTTTTAAAAAAAAACTACCTAGGCATTGCATTTTCAGCATCCTGTCTCTTCAGAATAGAGCCTATGTGAATGCCTCTTTGGAGGATGATTTTTTAAAAGTAATGTTTAGTATACCATTTATTTGGGGGGGTCTCCAAGGATACTACAGGGATTCAGAATTCTCAACCAACCTAGCTGTGTGTCCCCCAGTAAATTGAATACTTGAAAACTGTACTTGTCAAACATCTAGGAGGTCATGGGTTTCTGAATGTTAATGACATTCAAATCCAGAATATTTCAAATGCCATAAATTTGAAGGTAATGAAAGCTACCTTTCCTTTGTGAGCTCAGATATATTAATTAATATGGTAATGTAGGTCTTCTTAGAATTGTAACATCACTAGAAGCATTTTTTTTTCTTTGAATCTGAAGTATTGTATAGACCAGGGGTGTCAAACTCAAGGCCCAGGGGCCAGATCTGGACCGTGGGATGCTTAGATCTGGCCCACAGGGCTGCCCTAAAAATAGCAAAGGACTGGCCCGTGGTGCTTCTGCCAGTGAAACCGGGCTGGTGAGGTCAGTTTTAGGCTGCAACGACCTCCTGCAACCCTCTGCCAGCAAAAATGGAGCTCCCCAACCCGTTTTCACTGGCAGAGTGCTCGGGCTACCACAGATGCCCCTGACACTAGTGACATCGAGCTAGCTACACCCAACCTAGCCACCCCACTCCAGCCCCAAGGTCAAACACAACCCTGATGCAGCCCTCAATGAAATCGTTTGACACCCTGGTATAGGCCATATGTTTAGTAGGAACTCTGACAATTGACTGTATCTTCATTTTATTGCATACTTATTCAGAATATTTATTATTACCTGGAGAAATTTGTCTGAGGTTCTATATTTAGTGTAGGACTCTTAATTAGAAATGTATACACAATGCCCAATGTTCAATTAGACTTTTAATAAGTACTAGTTAAGCTTCAGTAGAAAAACTTGGCCAAGACTCAAGTCAGTAAGTACAAAGTAATTGGATCAGTTTTGAGTTTCTTCTCTTTAATTCTCTGCAGTGTCTGAACTTCTCAAAAGTAATTCTCCAAGGACAAAACATTGAATAAATAAAGTTAAAGGTTAATTGTGTCTCCTTTAAATCAGGAGAGAGCAATCTCAGGTCCAGGACTGCGAGTCCCCTGAAACAGGGTGTGTGTGTGCGCGCATATGTGCTCCAGAGGTACCATTGACTACACTTTATGAAAATCCTAACCATTCTGAGATAGAAAACTCCCAAGTCATGCTTTAAATCGTTGGTTTTTAAATGCAGCAACCCCAGCATCCTGGCTGGGAAATTCTGGAAGTTGAAGTCCACCTATCTTAAAGTTGCTGAGGTTGAGAAACACTGATTTAGAGGCACTCTGCTGGATCCTAATCCCATTAAAACTATCTTAGTGCTCCCTAAAGTAGGACTTTGAGATTTCCTAGAAGCCAATCAACTCCTGGTAACTGTCAGTCTCTGCGGTCTGTGCACTCTGCTACACATATATGAGTATGAAAGACCAATTGCCTTTGTTTTTGTTCAAATTACTTTTTTCCCAATGGCCTTACAGTACAATTACTGTATATCAACAAAGAATACCTACTAATTCCAAAGGGAGGGAGGGAGGGAGGGATAAAAGTCACCCCCAAATCTAGTGGTCAAGTGGAAATGGTGTGGGAATTTTGGGATGACTAAGGAGAAGAAGGGAAGTCTTCCTGGAGCTCAGAATCACTGCTGATGGACTGGTAGGGAAGAAGAAATAGCCATGCGATTTTCCTTCTCTGTTTTCCAGCTTCCAGTGCCAGATTCTGGGAAGCACAGAACATAAGTTCTCTCAACACTGGGGGCTTCATCTGAAAGGAGCTCTGCTTAAATCCTTGCCAATGGGCATACCATGCAGGTCATAAACCATAAGGAGTTCATTGTAGCTTACTACTTTGCGCTTTAATCCTGCCTTTGTGCCAGGGTGGGCTGGGGGAGAAGTTTCATGGTTGTACTTCCTGCAGGCTCGGAGGTCCAGTGCAACTAAGGCTGCTAATCCTTTGTTTGTGATCCCCCACATTAAGAGATTTTCGTGGACATTCAGCCTTGATTTGACCCATTACATATCGCTCTATTGGTTTTTGTTCCGAGATAGATAAATCATGCCCAGGAGGACAGATGCTTGGTGAATAATGGTTGGTGGCCTAGAGGCTTAGAAAATTTATTGCAACGAGGAACAACCACCTTCCCCGGGGCTCCCATCCTTTCCCATTTGGGGGGTGGGGTGTTTTTTTCTCTCTCCCAAACAGCCCTGCGAGGTAGGCTTGGGCTACCACAGCTGGTGTCTCTTCCTGGCAAATGGAGCTTATGAGCCCAGGAAGAAGCTGCCCTTGCCTGCTTCACCTGCAAACAGGCAAGGGCAGTATGCAGAATGTCAGTAATCCAGCCAGCTCTTGAACTGGTCACTCAAGACTTCTACATCTCGTCTTAAGAAATTAAAATGCCTTTTTGTTGCGGAGCTGGTCCTAAAACTGTTTGACTCAAAACGAGCCTTTTGTGATGTGGCTGAAGGAGCAGTACAGAGAAACTCCAGAGAAACCTACATAATCCACTGGACATTCCTAACCTGGAGACAATTTTTGAAAGGCACCTGTTGTGGGAGAGGGGGGACAATTTCTTGGTGGAAGCCCTCTCCCGAATGCCAGCATACAACAGTGCCCCAGAGGAAATTGTTAACTCCATCATTCCATCCAGGTAATTCGTGGCGCCAGCCCTTATGAAACAGCAGAAAACATCATCACTGCTATTAGCCGAAAACCTAATGCAACCCACCCTTAAAAGTTGCTCGGGCAGGAGATGACTTGTTCCATCATCATCAAGACGATCTATCATTAAGAGATGGACTGGCATGGTTGGGGCCAAACTAAGTTCCAGCTGGCCGAGAGGAATCTAGTCTTACAGAGGAACCATGATGTTGTGGAGTCCAACAAAGAAAGGCATGGTGCCCATGATGCCAGCTGATAAGGGAATCGTTTATAATAAGCTCCAGATGCATTCTTAAGCATCCACATTCCCTGAAAACTCTTCCAGCATCACAGACATAGCCCTGACACAATAATAAAGTGGCCATTGCATTAGTCGTCAGTTTGTTTCTGAATTCAGTTCACCCAGAAATTCCCGTATGGATCAAATCCTGGATGGTACTATCTCTTCTGACTTACTCTGTGTATTTTTTTCTTGGGAGGGTGCATAAAATGTGCTTATCTCTTGACTGGCTTCACACTGAAATTTCCAATTTACTTTCGCCTTCATGTCCCATGTCCACTCAATCTATATATATATATGTCCAGATCATCCTCAGATCGGCTAGCAAAAGAATAGTTTGATGTTTAGCAAGCATCAACAAACACCCAAGACTGTACCCTGGTGAAATAGTAGGATAAAAGCCAGGCAAAACCAATCAAGAATTGACATTGTAATTCATATCAAAGGACACAAAACTTTCCAGAGCTCTAGAAACCATACTGTGAATAATCAGCGGTCCCCAAGTTGGTTATTCTAGGTTCAGCCTATTCTGTAAATCACAGCATAATTATGGAGATGGAAAGCAGCTGCCGGGTGATCCTTTATTTATTCCACACCCGGAAAGAAACAATTTGGTGGATGGAGGTAAAAGTACTCAACGGAGCACCTTTGCTCACTTTAAAGTACAGGGTGCTCTAATTGCAGAGAAGTTTGCAAGATGTCAGGCATTCATCGGAGTGACCAAAGCATCATAAACTCTGGTCGGTTTTTGCTTTTGTTTTGTTTTTTAAGATACGTGTGACTCCCAACAAAGGGACATAAGGAAACAGGGAGAAGTTTGGGGTGGGACCGTTGCTGATCGTCAGCCTTCGTTTGACACGCACGCACCACTGATGCTTCTATGCCGGCGTTGCCCAATCTTAGTAAAACTCTCCGACGCGTGGATTTTTCAAGCTCGCAGAATCTTTAAAGTTACCAAGGCTGAAAAGCGCTGCTCTGGGCGAGCCGACAAAGACCCTTGACCACCAAAGAGGACGGCTGTCAAAACCAGGAAACCTTTAGTTTCTCTGCCCAGGAGAGGGCTCTCTGTTTTTTCTTTGCTAGATCCGAAGTACCCGCTAGTTTTTTGACTCTTAGCCGCGCGAACAGCCTGATTGCAAGAGTCCCGGGTTTTGTTTTCCGGGTTATTGGGGGAAAGTAGCCGTGGTTGCTCCGGCTGTCTTGTTCCGATGCAAGAAGGTCTAAATAAAAGCAGAGAGACCCTTAACCCTAAAAAAAAAAAAAAAAAAAAAAAGTAAGTATTCTTTCCTCCCTCTAGATACTCGGCTAAAAAGTCTTATTGACACAGGGCTGAATCTGAGCAGGTAAGAAAACGAAGGGGAGGGGAACCAATCTCAAAATGCCAGCCACGTCCTCAGCCAGGTCTGGAAAAGGGGTCTCAGAGCACTAGTGTCAGCTCAAATCAGCACCAGGACACGATGGAGACTGAAGACACCGGAGGCATTGAAGTTGAGGTTGGCTTTGATGTCCTCTCTGGAGAATTCAGAAAGTATCCATTGGATGATCAAGAGCCTCACCCTGGAATAGGGAAGCCCAATGAGATAGATAGACCATGTGGCGAAGTGCCTCATGAACGCAGAGCATAGAGCCCTGTTCCACCCTGTCACCCCAAGTCTCATCTTCCTCTGCTATTTGATCCCAGGACTCTGGGCGGCTCCGATTGCATCCTACTTAGTTCAGTCATTTGATGGTCCTACAGTCGTCTCACTTGTCTCTAGCGATATCAAAGACGAACCATTGACCACAATGGAGTTCTCGAGCATATTGTCACATTGCTTGTCTGTCCCTTTTGATTGGCATTGTTCTTGGGTCTTCCTCCAAAATATCCGCAGGATCAGCCCAAATCAAGAAAGGGATAAAGACATTCTTTGTAACAATCAAAAAACCCACTCACACAGAAGCTGCCAACCTACTTCAACTATTTCCTCCTACTGCTGCAATTGACTGGCTCAATTCACCACCTTGGGTTGGAAGCCTGATCTTTGGACTAACAAGAACAGATTTTGAAACTCCTGGTAGGGAGCTCATGGCCCGAGTGAGAATGGTCACCAGTTATTGCCAAATGACCACCTTCAGTACCATCGAATCTTATCTTGCTCTGTGTAGCACTGAAAGCAAGTCATCAAGGATATCAACGTTTTGGAAGAGGCGACGTACAGTGCAAAGAAGGAGAATCATGACTGGTTCCAGTACCTTGGCGCGATAAGAAGTAGTTCAATGGAGAAATTAACCCCGAAATCATTCCCAAACCTAGCAACTGCCACACTTTACTGGAATAAGAGAGTGCACATCAATGAATGCATTCAAGGCACCTGACATTATCCCAGGTGTGGTGATCAATCAATGAGTCTATGCTTAAAAGGGCATCGAAGAGGAGCATAGTTAGATCTGGAATAGGTGAGGAGATGGGACCTGAGACTATGGCAACTCTATCTCGTTATGGGATTACTGGTTTTGCTAAAGAAAAAGATTGAACACAATCCTTATAAAAAGAAAAAAACGAGGGGGAGGGGGGGTCCCCATCCTTCTGTCCGCCCCTCCCCCCTCCCCTCCCCCCCGCAGATCCAGCTTTGTAGATGTGCAACAGCCTTCCTGGAGTCTCTTCTCAGCAGCAGAGAAATTGGCCACATTGCAGGGCAGTCAGAAAATAGGAGATGGAAAAGAGGGATTTGATTGACAAGCACGACGCCCGGGGTTCTCTTTTTGACGTTTTTCTCCAACTTGGAAAGTGGGAACTGGATGAGGATTTATCTCTGAATATGGGGAGGAGGGTTGTGGTGCAAAATCAGTTTCTGTTTTTCATGGGGGGGGGACACATCTTGTGCGGGGGGGACACTCCAGGCAGCATCCGACGATGGCAAGCAATGGGACTCTTTTCTTTTACATTAGAAGCAAATTGTGGTGACATTTCACTCTGGAGAGGAGCAGAATAAGCCAAAACAGCAAGTGCATGACTGTTTCTCTCCATCAATGAAGTGTTTTTTACATGACTTGTGTCTTGCTTTCGCTGTTCATGGATGCAATCTTTGCAATTTTTGTTTTCGGTTTGGCCCGATATCCAAGATGTTTTTTTCTTCCGTTTCCTCTTATAACTAGTTGCAAAGTTTCCTTTGACATGGACCCCCAGACGCTTCTGCTTTCCCAAGTCCCAGCAGAGGAAGCAATTTCTTGGCTGCCAATGAATACGCTGCTGGGTGGCTGGTGCAGAAGAAGATCTGTTTGGTCGGTCTCCAAGAAAGATCCAGAAGCCCATGGCTTTGGGAAAGAGGAACCCGTTGGCATCCCTGGGGAGGTGGCCAAGGTGGACGTGAATGTCCTGCTCAAAGACATCGAGGAATACAACAGACAAAGGTTTCGTCATTCCAAGGCTCTTCCTTTGGGAGAACGACCCTGGCAGACTCTGTTCCAGCTGGGAGAGGCAGCTGAGAGATGGCTAAGACCACGGGACCGCACCAAAGGACAGATTGTGGACGTGGTCATCTTGGAGCAATTTCTACACGTGCTTCCTTTGGGAATGCAGGCTTGGGTGAGAGCCAGGAAGCCAAGTACCAGCCAGGAGGCAGCTCAGCTGGCTGACGCTTACCTGGAGCAACAGGTATCCTTGCTAATAAGAAAGCAAATCCCTGATTCATAGCCTAATGCTAGGAATGTTGTTCCTCTGACCAAGTTCAAAAGTTCAAAGTTCAAACCTTTGTTGTCAATGCACAACATGTGTACAATAAAATTGAATGAGCCTCCATTGGTGCAACCACACAAGAACACAGAATACATCTCAAGATGTATAAAAATCTCTAAACCCAGTAAATAATGGGGCTAGGCATACAATATACATATATGTATATATTGCACGTGGCACTGGCCATGTAAGTCTGTCATATTAAGTCTAGCTGTAGTGTTATGTGGCATTTAGAAGTCGGATGGCCCATGGATAGAAGCTATTTTTCAGCCTATTTGTCCGGCTGGCTATGCTTCTATATCTCTTGCCCGATGGTAGAAGTATAAAGAAATGCTGTCCAGAGTGAGAGTCATCCCACCCTGGACACCACAAGCACTAGCCAAGCAAGAAGTGGTCTCTGGTGGGCTGGATTCTGAACCAACCTGCTGAATTTGTCCTGCAATAGGCTATAAATGAAGTGGGCAGTAGAAGGGAGGGAAGGCTAAAAACTTCATTTCCCTTGAGAATAGCTCCCACTTTCTAGGAACACCTGTTCTTACTTAGAAAGCTACAGATCTAAAATATAAGAATATTTTGGTTGGTATCCCAGGTTCACATAACATAACCAAACCATATTATGACTCAACCCGTGACTTGCTCATATAATAAGTCACTGAGTGGGATGCTACAGCTAAATGGAATGGTCAGTAATCATTGGAAAAGTAGACAGATAAAATGCATTAATCTATTCAATTTTCTTCCTCTTCTAGTGGCCTGTGGCATTTGAGGAAGTGGCTGTGTATTTCACCCCAGAGGAGTGGAACCTTCTGGATGAGGAACAAAGAATCTTGTATTACACGGTCATGCAAGAGAATTCTGAGAACATGACCTCCCTAGGTAAGTCTCCCATTCCTGTAAGACCATACAAATCTTTCTGAAGGTATCAGTCCCAACCAAAGAATCAGCTTCTTTTTGCCTAGGTGCAACAGGCAAATTGCATGTTTTTGTAAAGTCACCTTCCTTACTTTTAAGCTTTTTAGGCAAACTCTGTTGAATCCCTCTCCATATCCCCAACAGCTGTTCCTACTTCATGCTACACAGTCTAAATGAAGCGCATCATATTTCTGAAAATTAGGACTTGCCATTGACTATCCAACCATTGGCCAAGGTGGCAAGCAGTTGCAATCCATAATGCTCAGGACTAGCTCTACCAACAGTGGCTTGAAATTAACATAGGTTGATCGAAACGAGGTAGACGTCAGGAATACAAATAAAATTTGCCACTATTGCACAAATAAAAGTATGCTTGACTTATAACTACAGGAGTGCTTGGAATTTTGGTTGTAAGCCACTTGTAAATAAAGGCAGCACATGATTCAACTTTGTCTTACAAGTGTTTAACTCTGTAAAATAAGTCACTTTGTTAAGCAAGTAGTGTGATTATTAAATAAAGAATAAGTGAATCCAGCGTATCCAGTGGGCAGTTTTTGCCATTTTTTGCTGGAAAATGGAAAGAATATTTGCAAATTGAGGTCACATAACCACTGGATACAGCAAGTTGTCTTAAATGCAAGCATGTTGCCAAACAGCCAAAATTCAATTGTGTGTGTGTGTACCTGCAGCCATTATAACTTTAAGGGTGAGTCATGAGTACCTTTCTTGAATTCTGTCATAACTCTTGTTAAAGAACCAGTCATAAGTGGAAGACTACCTGTAATGGATTATGTTATAACCGAAAACCCGGTCCGATTCGGTTAAGTAAAACTCGAGAAACGGGGTCTGTTTGGATGACCGCGAGGGATCCTGTTTATTTCAAACCGCGAGTGAAACTCACGATGCTGGATGTCAATCAAGTAAGCGGCAAAGCTACAGGGAAGCCGCGGCTTTTTATATTTGCCGCGGCTTCAAATTTCCTCGCTTCTCATTGACTGGTGAGCCAGCCAATGGGAATCGTCGTCCCGACAGCCAATCAGCTGTCGGCCGTCGTCCTGCGCATGCGCAGTATACAACACCCCTCCCCTCTTAGTTTGAGTCCTTCTGGAGAGGTCGATGGCACATGCGTAGTCCTGTAAGTATGCAGGGCGTTGCCTAGTCCGCGTCGATCT